>CAIGRB010056768.1:0-12763 GCA_903798255.1 Fraxinus quadrangulata
ATTGACATTATCAAGCATGAAATGTATGAATCATATTGACCAAATGTAATGTGGAATTCAGGGTATTACAACAACCCCACTAATTGCACGTGTTCATGATCTCGAATTGAATTCAAAATCTCAAATATGACTATACCTTCAACCGAAACACACGAAGATAAAGACTTGAATTGGTACACTTCAGTTCATAAGAAAATTGTTCTTTATTGTACTCCTAAAAGTTGGAATATTAAATATGTTGCACTTTTGAACCATTCATAAGTATGAATTATTACATATTTACATTTGATGAGTATGGATCACCTAAACATATTTTAGACTGGACAACTAAATTAATCCAATGATTTGCTTAATTAATTAATTAATTTATTTATTTTTTGAGTTCAAATTTATGTTTGGCAAAAATCCCACTAATTGCACGTGTCATGGTCTAAACAAAAATCGGAAAAATGGTACGGCAACTACAATAGATTAGTTTTGCAAATCATCCAATCAATCCATTTGAATAGATAGATAGTTTTGCCAAATTGACGCATAAAACATTAGCACCAATAGGATTCGAACAAACTACAATAATCAGTGTAGGTAGTTCATGCATCAAATCTCATAACTGAATACAAAATACAAATTGCAATAAAACTTTCTCAAGTAATGTACCAATATTAGCATAGATATATCATTTCAAATCAGAGATGGTCACTGTATCACGCAAGATGATCGATTAAATTCAAAAAAAATTGGAAGTTCATGTAAATTTTTGCACTTTGTCGAATATACCTAAACTCGACCATGATAGTAATACATAACTAATAACAGTTACACAATCAATCTACACAACTGGCTAAACAACTATATTTTCGCAAACTATAAAATAAACTACACACATGAAAATACTTATATAATGTCTTTCATTATCAAAATACAAAGATTAGGTATTTGAGCTTCATAACCTACAAAGTTCTACTATTTTCAACCATTCAAAAAGGGACGAGAATGTTTTCCATTCAACAAATTTCAATTACCTCATGTTTTTCATCACTGTTGGGTTTTATGACCCAAATCCGGTCCAAATTGGGTCTAAGATTTTATGTTGTGGAGTATTGGGCTTGAAAATGTCAAAATAGGGTCCAAGAAGGAAAAAATGACGGATTGATGATGGTGGACGATCGCTTGACTCCCGCTCAAGCGAGAGGAGCAAAATTGGAGCAGGGAATACTTCGCCCGCTTGTCGCTGGGCGACAGCCCGTCATCCCCTTATCCTCGAGCGATGAACCGTAATTTTTTTCTGTATTTTTCGAATTTTACGCGATTTTTGACCCAGTTTCCTTATTTTAGGGTTTTTGATGGTTCTCCTATAAATACTAGACTCTTCATTCAGTTTATTAGATCTTTAGTTGCATAATTGAATTTTTTCTCCATTGGTTGTTAATAAAGTATTCGGTTCCTCTGTCTATTCTCTTCTTCTTATTTGCTTTCTTTTAATCTTATTTTTCTTTATGCGATCTATATTTCATATTGCGCCATATCACCTCCTTAAATTCCTAACAAGTGATATCAGAGCTCAAGTTTAGTAGTTCCACAAAGCAAGAATTTGATTCGTTCGAGGTTTTTGTTATCGATGGCTACCATGAAGTATGATATTTCACTTTTGGATTGCAGTATAAGATTTTTCGATGTGGCAAGTGAAGATGAGAGCTCTATAGGCGCATATGGATTTGGATTATACTTTGTTGGGATTTGATAAAATGCCCACAACTTGGACAACAGAGGAGAAGCAACGGAAGGATCGAAAGGCACTTTCGTAGATTCATCTTCATCTATCTAATATTATTCTTCAGGGCGTCTTGAAGGAGAAGACAACAGCTACATTGTGGTTGAAACTGGAGCAATTGTGTATAACCAAAAGTCTGACCAGCAAATTGTATCTGAATGAAGGGCTTTATTCTCATCGCATGGCAGAAGGCGGATCACGGGAAGATCACCTGGCTGTGTTTAAGGAGATTGTCACTGATCTGGAGACGATAGAGGTAAAATATGATGAAGAGGAATTGGCCTTAATCCTGTTGTGCTCCCTGCCTAGTTCGTTTTCGTTGTTTAGGGACACCATTCTATACAGTCGTGAAACATTTACCATTGAAGAAGCATATGATGCTTTGTTCTCAAAGGAGAAGCTGAAACATCTGGTTGGAGCTGGTTTTAGAGGTGATAAAACTCTTTTGGTTAGTGGTGATTGGCGAAGGGGCAAGTCGAGGGTGAATTTCAGCAATATGGTCTATTTTTACTGCAAGAAGAAATGACACATCAAGAAAGATTCCGAGAAGCTGCATGGTAAGGGTAATTCAGCTGCAAATCGTGGAAAGCAATCAGGGACTTCAGGTGAAGCAGACATCCCAGAGAACTTTGTAAGTGATGGAGAACTTTTGACTATTTCTGAAATGAAATCCAAGCCTGACGAGGAGTGGATTTTAGATACAGCTGGTGCATTTCATATGAGTCTCAATAGGGATTTGTTTGAGTCATATGAAATGGTGATGCAAGGTTCTGTTGTTATGGAAAACAACGAATCTTGTCTGATAGCTAGTATTGGAAGAGTCAGATTGAAGTTGGTGGATGGAACAACCAGAATACTTGGTCAGGTTCGACATGTTCCAAACTTGAAGAAAAACATCATATCGTTGAGTACCCTGGAATCGAGAGGGTACACGTTCTTTGGTGCAGGTAGAGTCTTGAAGGTCCGGAAAGGTGTCCGTATTGTGTTGGAGGGGCGGAGAAAGTCCCAGTTATACATCTTGCAAGGTTGGGTAGAATCAGTGTAGAAACATCACCACAAGTTTGGTACCATGGTGTAAATACAGTTTGGTACAGTATTGGTGGGAGTTAGATCTGTGTATATTTTGGAGAATACTACTCTGTCGAGTTTGGGGGATATGGGTAATTCAACTTTGCCACCACAGTCTTCGGTTCCATTGTATTCAAAGGCTAGGGAGAGATCCATTGGAAATAGGTACGGGGATGCTAATCTGGATGAGCATACTTTTGAAGTTGTTGAATGTGACGAGTCTAGCCAGGGGACTTCAGTTAAAGAATTTAGTGGAGATTTTGTTACGGGGTGTGTTTCGACCCTATTTGGTAAATTTTGAATCCTTTGTGAATTTTAGGAACTCGGGGTTGGGTTCATTTGTATCTATGTTTGGATATGGTAGAAGAGGAAGAATATTTTCGAGTGTTAGAGAGGTTTGGTTCAAGTTAAAAAGTTCAGTATGTTTCGCTACAGTCAGACTTATCTTTCCAGGTGGAGAAATTTTGGAACTTCCTTCGTTGCACCAGAATTTGTGTTAAGGTAGAGATTGTTGGGTTTTGTGACCTAAATCCGGTCCAAATTAGGTCTAGAGTTTCACTTTGTGGAGTATTGGCCTTGAAGATGCCAAAATAGGGTCCAAAAAGGAAAAAAAAGATAGACTGACGGTGCTGGACGATCGCTCGACTTCCGTTCGAGCGAGAGGAGCAAAATTGGAGTAGGGAATACTTCGCCCGCTTGTCGTTGAGCGACAGCCCGTTACCCGCTTATCGCTCGAGCCGTAGTCTTTTTCCACATTTTTCAAATTTTATGCAATTTTTGACCTAGTTTCCTTGTTTTAGGGTTTTGGATGGTTCTCCTATAAATATTAGGCTATTCATTCGATTTATTAGATCTTTAGTTGCATACTTGCATTTTTTCTCCATTGGTTATTAATAAAGTATTTGGTTCTTCTGCCTATTCTCTTCTTATTTGCTTTCTTTTAATCTTGTTTTTCTTTGTGCGATCTATAGTTCATATAGCGCTATATCACCTCTTCAAATTCCTATCAATCTCTTTCTACCACTCCTAGTATATAGAGTTCAATTCGAAGTAGACGGCATTCAAATTCACGTCAAGTGCCACTTCTTCATCACCACCATTTCTTCATTTTCAAAATGATTGGTAGCATTTGAGGACACTCTAGGACAACTCCTATACTAGAAGACAGCGTTGACATGCCCTTTAGGCACTCATCCAATGGCATTATAGCTTGTCCATCTATAATCAAATTAGTAACATGAACAAATATCAAAGGTCAGATGATTTCGTAACTTCTTAACATATGTAGAAGAGCAGTTGAAACAAGTTTGACATTGTATCATAACTGTCGAGAATTTCAGAACATAGCTGTTAAAAATGACAGTTTATCTCCACAGATGGGTTCCATAAGAACTACATGAAAATTCTCTATAAGCTAACATGAATCAAATGTTTGAATCCTCAAATTGAACCACATTGCATCAAATTTAAAAACATTTCAACTCACAAATTTAGTCTACATTTAAATTAAACTAAAAAATTTCATCTGAATGACAAGTGAACCGAGCATAAATCGATTCAACAAATCACTTTTAGTAAAAGATAAAAAAAGATCCCAACATATGCATTTCAATTCTTAGACTTTCGGTCCTTGAGAAAACATAATCATAGGATAAACATAACTCTTTATTCATCCAAAATTGAACCAATGATAGGGATGGCAAAAAAATTCGTTCTACCTGATTCACGTGGGGTCCTGCCTCAAATGGGAAGAGAATTATCCGCTTAACCAGGTAAAAGGATAGGGGGCAGGACGAGAATCATTTCCCCGAATTGGGTATGGGGCATGTACAGGAAATATAGTCCCTGCGCCGACTATCCTCCAGTTTAAAGTTAATTTCGAATTTAAATCTTTTATTTAAAAAAATAATAGATTTATCGTCATTTTAAAGAGGATATAAGTTGTTTTAAAAAATTGAAAAAAAATAATAATATTTACAAATTAAATATATAAAAAAATAAATTAGCTGATAAATGGGGTAAGGGACTAGCCCCGCCCCATCACGAATCCGCTCCGCTTTAACTGGATATGAGGATGAGGTAAGATAACAAAAATACCTAAAGGGATGGGGGTTAGAATGGCCGACCCGTTTCATACCCGCCTGTTGCCATCTCTAACCACTGACCCTATAAAAATATGAAAATGTATAGATAAATGAACATGCTTACAAATAAATGTAACTAAATTGATTCATAAATCAAAAAATGAGACTAACCTCATATAAACTCAAAATCATATTCATAACATAATACAACAAGAATTTAACTTAACGATAACCCCCAAAATAATGATATATTTGGAAAGAAATCCTCTGTAAAACTTCAAAACTATGTAAAATTGTTAAAATCATACAAAAACCCTAAACAAGAGTGTACTAAAGTTCCTACATTCTTGCTTCCAAATGCAACCTAAATGTAATCCATTAAATAAGAGTGCACTACATTTATTTTTATTTTTATTTTTTTTACCTATTTTCTCTTTTTCATTACCAAAGCACGTATGCTATTAAATATAAAGTATTCCAAGTAATAAATTTAAATGAACAAATCTAGTTCAAAGAATAGGAACCCCAAATAAAAAGGGGAAAAATAAAGGAACAAATCTAGATTTTCCATAAACCAAAAAATCAAATGAACTAAAAAATTCTACCCAACATTACATGGGAAATGTTTGATAATCTCAATTTTTTAGGAACTTTCATATGGTCACTTATTAAATCGAAACCCTACATATTAATTTTTTTTCCCTCGACGTCAAATTACAACCAACCATAAAACAAATAAATCACAAATTATTCAAAACATTTAAGTCTAAAAGAAAATGAAAATAATATTTACCTCGATTTAAAGTTGGAGCCAAATACGAGCCTTCAGAGACTGAACTTGAAATGTACTCTGACTGGGTGTGGATTATCTATTGTGAGATGAAGAAGCGGTTACAATGGGGTGAAAAGTCTTCTAATTCTTCTTCCCCATTTCGTATGAAATGGGTTTAGAAAGTGAGTTTGTAGTGTGAAATAGGTTTGGCAAAATGGGTATACATCCGAAATTGGAAGATGGGTTTAAAAAGAGTCGGGTGGGTGGGGGTGATGTGATATTTTTTCACCTTTGTACTATTTTTTCATCTAGTCAAATCAGCTTTAATTAATGACATGTAAGGTATTTAAATTTTTTAGAGGGGCAAAAAAGTTAAAAAAGGACATTCTTGCAAAGATTATTAAAATGTGACATTTTTTAAAATGCCAATCCAAAAAGTAACATGGAAGGCAATTTCATCGTATTTATATTATATCATTCAAATGTTAACCTTTTTTATTTTATTACTTTATATAATATTCTTAATTGGAAATTAATTAAGACAATCTTTTGGATATAAATAAGAATAATTAATTTCCTTCTGCTTAAAAAAAAAAAGGGTCTTCCCAAATATATTATACGTTTCTTAGATTAATTTCAAGGACATAAAATTGGCTCCCACATAGACAAACATCCATCACGAAAGGATGAACAAATATTCATTCATGTCCCTTTTATTGATAAACATAAAATGTCAATTTTATTTTTAATTAAATTAACAATCACTTTCAGACTTTAAATGTTGTTTTACAATCATATTTAGACCTTATGATTCGTTACATTAGATCTATATCTCAATCATGATTATTTAATAAAATTGACATTTCATCTTATAACTATACAAGAGCAAAAAAATACACGATCATAGAAATTGTGAGATAAGTGCTTAAACTTAATCACTTAAAAGGTGTTTGAGAAATTAGTATATAATGATCCTATATCAATGGCATCATAAGAATATTATTAGAGATAAAAGAACTCTCAAATGGAGATAAAAGTATTTTATCATTTCTATGTTGATTGAGCTAAAAATACGGATGATAATATATATACGAATGGCTATTTAGTTTATCATGAACATAATTGAATCTCATGAAACTCTCAGAAGCAACTATCTATTGCTCCTTCTTACATAAAGGTTGAGCATCAAGTTGTTGCTTCTAGAAATTCTATCGATTCATTCAATGCTAGAAGAACTTAATGTCACTATCTTAGATGCACTAGTCATTTATTGTCACAACATTAACACAATTGTCCATGCGCAAATTTGGTGTTTCACTCAAGCATTATGCATATCAATATTGATTTTCATTTTTTTTGTGACAAGGTTCAAGACAGTAAGTTACACGTTGCACACGTGTCATCTTTTGATTGACTTGTCAATGCTCTAACAAAGCCCTTGTCTAGTGCTCGATTTCATCTACTTCGATTCAATATCGATATCTTTGAAGGAATTACAGTTTACAAGGAGCGATAAACTTGATTGGTACTTTAGTTTATCATTTATCCTATTGTAACAATCCATTCTTCTAGTTATTTTAGTTCTCTAGTTTCATTAGTATTCTAGCTCTATATGTGTAACAAACTAATTAGTTTAGTACTCTACTATGTTTATTGTTCTGGCTTTAATGCTTTAGAACAATAAAAAATGAAGTCATTCAATTTAGATTTGATGTCTCTTTATTTTTTCTACAAATAGAAGAGTTCAGACTTTAAAAACTCATAAATATTATTTTATTAAAGAATGTGTGGTTAAAGAGAGAGAGAGAGAGATTTATCATAAATTTAATGGGGGTCAAACGGGGGCTAACTTCAAAATCTGGATAATCACGTAAAACATACTTATCACATTGCTTTATATTCATTAAATGATTAAATGAAGAAATTTATCAATCGAATTTGAACTTCAAAGATTAATGTCAACATTCTTTAACTTATATGAAGCCTTTAATATTCGTGAGTTTCAACCCCATGCTACTCGCAGTAGATATTACTAATTCTCTATTTAGAGATTTAGTGAAGGGGTCTGCTAGATTTTCCATTGACTTAACATAATTTAGGGAAAATATTCCACTCTTGATTAATTTCATTATGTAGTTGTGTCTTAGACTCAGTTTTCTATATTTTCCATTGTATACCTTATTGTATGCCTTTGCTAATATGGTTTGACTATCACACATGATAATTATCGAAGATGTATTCTTTGGTCCCAAAGGCATCTCATAAAGAAGATCCTTAAGCCACTCAACTTCTTTCTCGGTATATGATAATGCAACAAATTCTGATTCCATAGTTGAGTGTGTAATACATGTTTGTTTCTTTGATTTCCAAGAGACAACACCTCTTCCAAGAGTAAACACCCAACCCGAAGTCGATTTAATTTCCCCATGCTAGAAATCCAACTAGTATCGGTAAATCCTTCTAATATAGTCGGAAAATTAGAATATTGTAGACCTAAGTTCTTGGTTTTCTTTAAATAACCAAGAACTTTTCCAATGTCCTTCCAATGTTCCTTGCTCGGATTACTAGTAAACCTTCTAAGTTTATTAATTTCAAATGTTATGTCTTGTCTTGTGCATTGAACTGCACACATAAGACTTCCTATAGCACTTGCATACTCCAATTGAGCAATTTTTCTTCCATAATTCTTTATAAGTTTTAAACTTGGATCAAGAGGGGTATTAAATTCGTTTATGTTCAAATGTTTGGACTTATTAATCACATTCTCAATAAAAATGTGTTTGACTCAAGTAGAAATCCCTACTAGTTTTGTAACTTTAATACCCAATATCATGATATCCACTCATCCAAGATCTTTCATCTTGAATGTAGAACATAGAAACCTCTTCGTTTCTTTGATTCCATCCACGTGATTACTCATAATCAACATGTCATCAACATACAGACAAATAAGGATTATACATTTATTACGCACTTTAGAATATAAACATTTATCTACACTATTATTTATGAAAACAAATGAATTAATAGCTATGTCAAAATTTTCATGCCATTTCTTAGGTGTTTGTTTTAAACCTTATAACGACTTCACTAACTTACACACCTTATGTTCATTTTCGAGTAAAGCAAACCCTTTGGGTTGTTCCATATAAATCTTCTCATCGAGATTCTCATTTAAAATGCCATATTGACATCCATTTGATGAACATGCAAGTCATGTATCGAAGCTAATGCGAATAAAATCCTAATTGATGTTATTCTTGCTATCGGTGTATATGTATCGAAATAATCTATTCATTCCTTTTGTCGATACCCTTTAGCTACTAATATAGTTTTATAGTTAAACCATTTTGTTTGGGTGTCTTAGGTATAGAACATTGATGAACTATGCCTTGTTGTTCATAATACAAGTTAAAATCATTAGAAAAATATTCAAATCATCTATCACTTCTTAAAGGTTTTATTTTCTTACTTAAGTGATTTTCTACTTCATTTTTTATGGTTTAAACATATCAAAAGCTTCATGTTTATGTTTTATTATATAAACATAAGTATATCTAGAGCAATGATCTATAAAGGTAATAAAATACTTATTCCCACATCTAGTTAACATACCATTTAATTCACATATGTCTGTATGAATTAATTCTAAAATATTAGAAGTCCTATTTACACTTTGATAAGGCTTCTTAATCATTTTAGATTCTACACATGTTTCACTTTTAAATGCATCATTTTCATTATATGATATTAAGTCACATTTTAGCATTCCTTTCATGGTATTCTTACTTATATGACATAACCTAGCACGCCGTAAAGTAATTGAATAACTCAAATAAGCAAACTCAATTTTATTATTATTTAACTTGTCAACTGTACAAAGTTTGATCATTCATTCACTAGAATAGCCTTTTCCAACAAATTTCCAATTTAGGGATAGTACTAGTTTACTAGACTCATAAACACTTTTTAATCCCGATTTTTCTTAGAGATTACCACTAACTAAGTTCATACTCATTTCAAGAATATGTAGTACATTTGTCAAAGTAATGGTTTTCCCGAAAGTGAAGATGATTACTACATTTCCTTTTCCAATTACTTTGGAGCGGCCTTCGTTACCCATTCGAACATCTTGATCTCTATCCACTTCATAATAAGCCTTGAATAAAGGCTTATCATATGATACATATATAGTTGCACATGTATCATACCACCAACCATGAACTTTTCCCTTGATTTCATTTATCTTGCTTAGAGTGGCCACAATATTATATTCTTTGATGGAGTTCATTTTCCTTCGGAGTTGTTTTACTTTTAGTGTCGACATTTCTTTACATAAAGTCCGGATTTCCCACATACAAAGCAACCTCCAATGGACTTCTTCTTAAACTTGTTAAAGTTTTTAGAAGGTTTTCTCTTGTTGAATTTATTTGAAGGTTCGATCTTATTTACGACATTCATTTTTGAATTGCCTTAATAAGAATTGTCATTCTTATCTCTTGCTCTTGACTTTTCTTCAATTCGAAGATGTTTTTGCACTTCCAAACAATAATATTCAAAACTATGCATTATTTTATTCCGATATCCTTTCCAAGTCTCCGAGAGTTTTGCAATAATTGTGTAAGCACAAGATTGGCTAACCAAGATGAGGGTGAATTGGTTTTTAAAACATTTTCATTAACTACTCAAGATTTAATCTAATGATCACACAAATGATAATGAAATAATCTAAACACAAATAACCACATAGATGAACCGATATAAAACTTGCACAAAGTAAAAACGTTAAGTAAAAGAAGGAGATGTTACAAATGATATAATATGGAGGTTCGATCTAATGCAATGATATACGTCCCCCGTTACCAAGCTCTCCGATACGAGTAAGCCTTTTTCACTATATTGATTGACTTATGGTGCAATCCAACCATTTATAACGCTTTCGGTGACTTACAACCAAAGAGCACCGATCCTTTTACAACGTTCAGCTTTTCGAGACCTCAACATGACCCATTGCTATTGAGTTTTATGGGATCTCAATATGACCCACACGGTGACTTACAACAAAGCACACCAATCCTTATACAATGTTGATCTTTAAGGGACTTCAACACGATCCACAATTTAAATGAATTTTATAATTGAAATCTTCTTTTCTTAATGAATGATATATTCAAAGTTGAGAACAAGAAGAGAAGAAGCTAACACTTCAATAGATAGCAAATGATAAAGCTCAAGTGTTGATGTTGTAAACTTTGATAAATGATAGATGATGAAATTGTTTGTATTGTTGTATCAAAGTTTTTAATCAATGATCTCTCTTAACAAATAAAACA
Organism: Fraxinus quadrangulata; assembly: GCA_903798255.1. Taxonomy (NCBI): domain Eukaryota; kingdom Viridiplantae; phylum Streptophyta; class Magnoliopsida; order Lamiales; family Oleaceae; genus Fraxinus; species Fraxinus quadrangulata. Next base: position 11,029 of record CAIGRB010056768.1, read on the forward strand.
AATTTAGTATGAAGAGAGATTTACACTTCAATATAAGTGTTGGCAAAGAAAACTTTTATCAAAAATTTGAAAATAGATGAGATTGAGAAGTTTCTTTGCAAAATAAAATTCTTGATGAAATAGATAAAACTAGTTTGGATCAATCAAGAAATTCTTTNATATTTCACTTTTGATGCTCCTCAAAATCATATTCAAATGGAAGAATGAAGTGGTATTTATAGGAGCAAAACCGTCAAAAACTTTGGCCAACTGAACGACTTGTACCTGATGTCCGGTACATACCGGACGGCCAATTAGTCGTTTTGAATCAGAAATCATAGCAGTCCAAAATTCGACTGTTGGGCAAAACTGCCTTACCGGACGTTCGGTACAACAGATTATCCCATTTTTCATTGTTTATAAGTTTTGACAAATGTAATCTTTAGAAGAACGTTTCGTGTAGTGATTTTTCGTGCATAAAATTCATATTGAGCTTTTCACTATTCATTGCTAATGATTAAAGCGTTTTACCTTTATATATGAATCAAAAAATATCTAAGTCTAATATCTTCGATATTTGATCATTGAATTGCTCGTCTTAATTAATTTGCGTGAATGCTCGGCTTCCATCTTGATTTTCATTGAATATTAATTGCGAGTCTTTTGATAGTGATCTCTATGTCTTCAATTGATCAACTTTAGCTATAATGACTCAAATTCAAATGTTAGAGATAAAAGCAATTTGTTTGTTGTAATCAAAACATGAAGTCAACTAAGGTCAACAATTTTCCCCTTTTTGATTGTGACAAACAAAGATAATTAAGAATAAATTGATAAGCGAGAACATGTTAGATATCACATATAGTTTATACATTCCCCATATCTTTCATACACGTATTTCCCCTTTCTCACATAAGACAAGCATGCACGTCATCTTATATTGATTTTCATTGGATGCTTTGAAAATGATAATCACTTAAAAATCAATTTTAACGTAAATGAGGTCAACTTGTTTGTTATAATCAAAACCTTAACCTTGTAATCAACAATTTCTCCCTTTTTGATTATGACAAACAAGATGATTTGCAAATTGAAATATAACAATTTATATCAAATTTATAAAGGAATATACAATACAATTTATCATGTAATTCATATTCCCCCTAACTTTTACAAATCAATAACCCTATTAAATGATTTTCAAATCATAGCACACAAAATCATCTCTCACTTCGTTTCCTCCTTTTGGCATAAGCAAAAAGATCACTTTTTAAGATCAAAACGTGACCATAGGAAACAATAAAAGATTATCCAATTTCAATACTTTTTGAATAAGCGAAAAAAAAAAGTGTATAACATAGTTTAGCATATAGGATCAAACTTTTAAATCAACCATTGCAATATATTCCCCCTCAATTAAGCACAAGATGCCATATTTCTACTAGTTTAGAATAAGAGGATAATCATCACATTTATAGTAATATCATAAATAAGCATGAGTGATGAAATGACAAAGTAAAATCATTTCGGAAAAATTTATATAGACTTCAATCAATTATGCACATAGAATCATACGAGAACATTTTGTATGGAAATCAATTTAGCCATATACTTCAAATTTATCGATAATCCCCAAACCTCTTTGAATGTGTGTAAATCTATCAAGTGCCTGAGGTTAAGATAGAATATTAATCTATTTATTCTTCAAATTTGAATAGAATATCATAGATGTAAAATCTTAGTGTCAATAAGATAT
>CAIGRB010056786.1:13998-30937 GCA_903798255.1 Fraxinus quadrangulata
AAAAAAAAAAATAAATAAATAAATAAATTATATGACAGCCTTTGTGCAAGCCTCTAGGATGGTGGTTCAACAAAATCATCAATGTGAACCGATGAAAATTGATGGCGAGAAACTTACTTGTTGCGCAGTTTTTGACTTCAATAGCAATGCCCGAGCGCTCTAGCATTGTATATCTAAAGTGTGGGCAGAATAACTTCTAGATAATGACTAATTTGATCAATTTATTTAGCAACACCTCTAATTCTTTGAGAAGAACATGAAAACCTTAACACTCATATCGCGAGAGTTCTACTCCATCTATAGATTAGATTGTTGGTGTCTAGATTGCAATTAATGAATAACATGAAATCATAAAATTCTCATCCATTTTCCTCCTTAAAGCTTTATTTTTTCTGTGTACTTGCATTCTTGTTTACAAAGTTTTATTCCCATGTTGTAATCTGGAATTACAAAACACTACCCTCTTTATTTAGCTTCTTCTCTCCTATTGTTTGTGATTATCTTTGTTAGTGAACGATCTAATACAATATTCAATTTCCGTTGTATTCTAGAGATGTCTTTGTTTACCAGTGTGCATTACCAATGTGGGGACATATACAATGACGGATTCAACCCTTGACGAGCGGGCGCAACCGTGCATGCTAGGATCCGCTTGAACTTTCAGTAGCTGTTGGGTGCCAGTTGCAAAGGCCGGAGCGGTGTGGAAGGAAGAAGGCGATGAAGATGACTGGTTTTATTTTTTCAGTTTTGCCATTTTATTTAGGCTGATGTTTGATGTATCGCCACCGACAGAATCTCAGAAGTCGGACGGACTCGGACCTCTTGTGAGCGTCTTTCTCCTTCAGTGAGTTGGTCTTTCTTCTTTTTTATTTATAAAGAAATGAGAATTGTGATTTATGATAAATAATTTATTTCGTATGAGTTATGAGTAATAATTTATCGTTTATGAGTTTTGATTTGTGATTTGGAAATTTATGTTTAGGAAATTAGGGATAAGTGAAAGAAATTAATGGAGAAGATGTTGGGCTCAATTCGACCAAGCTGTATTGTGTATTTTTTTTTAGCATTTTGGATTGTATTAAATTATATTTTCATATGTATATTATTTTTTACGTTTTAGCCCATTTACAATATATATTGAATAATTTTAATATTATTTAATTAAATATTAATAAACGATCTTGCTATTACGATCGTTGATTGTCGACAATTAATGGTCAACTTTCAGTCGTTAAGACCCGTCCTAACTGAACTTCGATCCTGGATTCGCCACTGGACATATATCATCTTAAGTAAAGCACAAACATATGCCTTGGAATTCACCATAGAGTTATTATTTTCAAGCATTTCAAAATGGTTTGATATTCTACATATTTGTTGCGGTTTCTTCAACTTAGTTTCTTCAACTTAGAGTTCAACGGAATTTTCTCCTACTTTGTCTACTATTTGCCACGATCATTATGAAGATAGTTCCAATAAAAGTAAACTCATAATTATCTGTTGATTGTGACAGACTATAACTTGATCAATATCAAATCTTTAACAACTAGAATTTGGGAATAAAGCTACAAGTACATGAAATTTCAACATAATAAAAATAGGGTGCTAACGTGGCAGCACCCTATTGGCCTTTTTTTTTTTTTTTCTTTTCCTGTCAAAATTCTGTTGAAATTCCCTATACTCACAGCACTTCTCAGAATTTGGCGGTGGTAAAGAATCAAATCCAGACCCATTGATGGGTAAGTAAACATGAGTAATCATGCCATCGTAGCAACTAAAGACTGTGAAACTACTTGTCCCTGCGATGTAGAGCAAATCACACCACCATGCGTAAAAGGTTGAAGAGGTTGACTTTGCATTGCCAAAAGATCATCATGCATGATTGTGACAAGTTGAGGAGGTAGAACTATTCCTAAATTTTCATCAGTGACATGATCATTGCCAATATGGAGTTAGGATCATGGATTCTCCTGTATGTTGTTATTTAGCTCTTGATTGGTTTAGCTAAAAATTTAATTTTTAATAGCTCTAAATAAAAATTGATGAAATATGTGATTGAAAAATTGATAAAAGTTATGGATCGCATAAAATATGTAATTGAAAATGAGTTTGATGAAAAACTGAATTTTATAGAACTGGGTCAAACATCTCCTTACTTTTGTTATACTAGTCAGAGTCGAATGAATATTGTACGTTATTTTGAAATGCTTTATAAGTGCTGTAAAAATAATATTCGAAATACACTTATTGAGAGCCTAAAATATCGACATTTGATAGTTCTTTTGACAACATATATTTTAAATTGTTGTATTTTATATTATATAGGTAAAGCTCAATGGTTGAACAAAAAATTGGAAGAAACAAATGAAAAATCAAGGAAAAAGAACAAATCCAAAGTTTGAGGATCAAATTGTAAATATTCAATAGTTAATTCGGACCACAAAACGATACTTTAAATATTGCTAGGAGAAAATCTGATGGATTTAGAACTCAAAAATAAATGAAATATGATCAAAATATTATCAAAATTAATTTTCAATCGTACAAGTTACATGCTAGATTTTTAGTCGAAATTTAAGACCGATTTTTGGCATAGTAAACGTCTGAATTGGAAAAATTCTATTTCTATCAAAGTTGTATCCATTTGAATTAGTTATTCAACGTACTTTGAATCACCTTAATCGGATCGAGAGATAAAGTTATAACCAAAATACTGACTACCGTACAAAAACAAAATTCGCGCGTGAAGACAACTTTTCTTATTCTATTGGAACTCTTTTAGAAACCAATTTGAACGTGATTTTCAATCAATTTTCTACTCCTACAAATATCTAACAGCAGAATATATATGAGAGACCTATCATATACATCTTATACTCCAATATTCATAAATTATTATTATCAAATGAGGAGAATTCATAATTTTGTGAGAGAATTGAAAGAGATTTGCAAGAATTCAATGAAATGAAGATTCAAACTTGATTTTTGGGCAAAGAAAAGAAAGCGTAAGTGAAAATTCATCAAAAAAACTACTGAAAAGGTTCAAAATTTCAATATTCATCTTCATTTTCTCAATTTATCAAAAATCTAGGTTATGACTTTTCACTTAAGTATAATTAATTATTTTGACTTTAATTTGATTTGATTTGTGGATATTTATTATCGTTTTTATCGTTATTTTTAATTGCTTGATCACCAATTGAATTATTAGTGAATTTTATTGTTATCGAAAGAGAGAATATGGTTTAAGCACAATATAATAAACATTGTAAGGTGTCCTAGCACATTAATGCATTTATCATGTTCACATATTTTATCGAGAGATAGACGTGTCACATGAAAAGAATAGATTTGATCGCTATCGAGAGAGACTTTAAATTAAATTAGGAACATTGACCAATATGAATGATTTTAAATTGTCACTTTAATTTTTACACTAAAAATAGAATAATAAGGGAGATTCGACATATTAACAATGTTTCTCACATATTTGAAAAATAAATTTAAATAATTTAGGTATTAGTATAGAAAAAATCACAAAATTTGTTTTTTATTCGATTAAAGTTGCAATTAATTTTAATTCGACCAAAAAAATTGTTCTCGTGGGCTCGACACTCTATTCATCATTATATTACTTGGCCACGATTCCATACACTTGCAAATTTTCAAAGGATGAGATATCAATTTGTTGATGAGATTTAAAGAGTTTCAAACGAATAAAAAAAAATTTATGATAGAAATTCAAGAGAAGAAAATTGTGCTCTCAAAATTCAAATTCCATGATTCAAATTTTTTGTGATTATGAAATACTACAAATGAGCAATCTTTTTATATTACATTTGATACATAAGAATTAATTGTCAATACAACAACCAATGAAATTCCTCGATACATGAATAGAAATAAATTTATTTATAATAATTCTAGATTCATGTAGATTAAGATTCATCAAGTCAAGTTTATCGAGTTTAGATTAATGTAAATGTTAATTAATTGAAAATTAATAACACAAAATTCATACATGACAAATATTTTGTAATATTTATTACATATTGAAAAGCGAAAAGTATGCTATTATTGAAATAATTGAATTGTAAAATGGGTAAAATGGTCCAAAAATGATTCTCACTTGATGTGATATCTAATACGTGAATTTAAACACACATTAACATTCTTAAATGCATGAATAAAAATAAATTCATTTATAATAACTCTAAATTCATGTGGATCAAGATTCATCAAATCTAGATTAATGTGAATGTTAATTAATTGAGAATTAATAATACGAAATTCATACATGATAAAGATTTTGTAGTATTTATTATATATTAAAAAATGAAAAGTAAGATATTATTGAAATAATTGAATTATAATAGGGTTAAAATCGTCAAAAAAAAAAATTCTCACTTGACGTGATACTAAATATATTATAGATTTTGATATTATATGGTACAATGTGTATACGACCCAATCCAGCTGCAAAAAATATAAAACAAATTGTTAAAAAGCATAGCAACACTCAATTATACGAAGGAAGCACATAGGGTTATCAAGTAATCTCAAAATTGTGAACCCATTAATTAGTGAGTGTGAAAAGTAATCATACATACAATCACGACGATGGGGTCTCTACTAAGAGTTGATGCATACGCTTTTTGTTTGTACTTGTTCATTATCTATTTAGTCCATGTTTGTCTACCATTAATCTAAAATATTATTTGCTACGGTAAAATTCTCCACCACACATTCACCCAATAAAATATTTCACACACAAACCAATAAAATTATTTTAAATTTCAACAACACATTCTCCAAAAAATACTTTTCATTACTCCATTTTCAATCCTGAGTGACAAACAAGGCCTTAATCTTGCCTCTCAGCTTGGCTTCAATATACACGGGCACCCTTGATTTGGATGATGGTATCGTTTTCAATGGTTTTTCAGTAATCATTAACGGTTGTTCAGTTTGGTCATTTGTCATTAGGACATTCTTTTCGAGGTAAAAAAAATATCAATATTTTGTTCCAACCACTTAATTGAGTAATTAAGAGATAAATTGAGGCCCACTTAATAATTAGAATGGAAGAAACATCTTTTCACTATGATCAACTGAGACAAAGTCTGTAAAACATGTTAAATTAGCTCAATAAAACATGAAAAATAAGGAAAGATAAACCAACAACAAAGTAAAGTTTTGTATAACCAATCATGTTTGGTACAAATTAAAATCTGATTTTAATTTCAAGTCAACGTCAACAATTAATTTTAACCACGCATTTCATGGGACCCACAAATTTTCAACCACAGATTCTATCAACTTTTATCAAAATTTACTAAAAATCTGATTTTAATCTACAACAAATCACATCTCTCACCAATAGTGTAATTAACTTTCACCCTTCTGTTCAATTGATGGAACTTCCTTTGTTGCGGTAATTGCACTAAAATATCATCAATTATGTGGAGGGCAATTTCGTCAATTGAACTTCCAGATCAAGTGCACTAAAGGAAGGAAACTAAATAGGAAAAATAGCCATTTGTTAATGGATAATCACAATTTTTATTTTTGGAACCACATTTTAATTGCAGTTAAGGTTAGTAATATTTTTTCATTATAACACTTATTTCTCTAATAATTTTTCATATCATTCTTATCCTCAAACTTTATATTAGTTAACATACTTTGTATTTGTTAACAATTTTATATTCAAAAATCCGTTGAAATGATGAAAAACAACTTATTTTTTTTATCGTATTCTCAAAAAAAAAAAAAGCGTGAAAAAATATTTTCCCTTCATTTTAAAGCATAAAAACAAAGTAATTTGATATAAATCATCATGAAGGACAAGATGTACTAATTAATGGAAAGTTAAAAATAAAAATTCGGAGGAAAAAGTTAAGGAAATAATTGTTACAAGAAGCAAAGATTGAGGAGTTTAACTACAATTAAAATGTAATATATCAAATAAAAATCATGGTACAATATAATCACAATTTCTCAATATTGGAAAGATATGAAGGTAAGCCCCAAAGCTGAAATCTCTGTATAGACTTAATTTTCAAAGAATCGAATCGACTTTTGCAAAATGAGACAAGCGCTTTGATAATTCTATTTAGTTTTAAATTTTAATTCTTTATCAGTGACGATAGTTAATTAAATTCATATTTGTTATTAATTTTTTTTTAAATAGTAGTGACAGTTAAGTTATATTTAACTCTTATTTTATTCCAATAGAATTTTATACATTTATTTAATTTTTATTGATTATTTAAATTTTTTGTTGGTAAATTAATTTTAATTGGATGATCAAGTCGATTCCTTGATTATAACTTCACTCCATATCAGAATAATTATATATATTTTATATTACTAACTCAAAAGTCATTCTTAATATTATATTGCTTTTATAAATTTAGTTTAATTATCAACATAATTTTCCAGAACTAATCTTTAATTTTTCTATTTAATTTTGATAAATTAAATTTATTAAGAACTTTTTTATTTATCACCAACCAAGAAATACATTTCAATGATCTTGTGAAATTCTTACTTATTTAGCTTATAACATTATATTTTGAAGAATGAGCATTTTTCTTCTTTTTCTTATCCCTTTCATTGATAAATATTGACATTTAGCTTATAACATGATATTATAGATAATAAGTTATTCTTTTCTTTTTTAACCCTTCAGTGATTTTGTCTGTGATTTGATGGACTCGAGGTGATTGCAGAAGTTGTTCGGAATGCAAATAGGCAATTAGGTTGTATCCATTATACATGAGGACGGGAGACCATCTAGTAAGATCTTTGATTCTTAGTTAAGTTCTTGAGAACGTTGAGATCGTTATCGAGTTAGTGTTATATAAATCAAATATATTTTCAATTAATAATATTTTGATTTAGTTAACAAAATTGATATTCCATTCCAAAATTGATTGAATATTATTAGAATAATTGAACATTAGATGTCCAACTGAAACACAAATAGAGTAGAACAAGGAAACCTAACATACAATAGTTTCTTTAGAAAATCAAAATTCGAAAAAACGTGATGCACTAAACAAGACTCACAAAGCTATTTAAAAAATCTTAAACAAGGATGGCAAATGCAAATGCCAATAAATAAATAAATAAAATTAGTATGTTGTTGACACGGGTGTTGTGGATGATTTCATAATAAACAAAGTGATCTTTAACATTAATGTCAACAGGGATGGGCCAATTGTGCGCATCATTGAGGATGCAAAATGCCAGTAAGGTGAATGTTTAGTATTGCATTTTTTATGTTGCAAGTGTTTTTTATATCACAAGTGTATGATATCGTAACAAGTAGTATAGTGAACATTTGAGTCCGGATATCAATTCAACAAAGACTATACTTTAAGACTGACTCTAATTTTTTTAACTTCCATTTGACAAAAGCGAGTAAATAATTACGATGGTTGTCATATTTTTCCTAATTACTTTTAACTAATTGAAAATATAAAATAATTGCAAACAATGGATAATTGAAAATTCAAATATGTGATGAATATTAGGACATAACAATTGCATCCATTGATCACATTTATTCTTAATTCAAGATTCATAACCTAATGTAGTATTCGATCAAATTCTTCTATTGTATTCAATTTACCTCTCTCAAGTTCTCATTGAACATATTTAACTAATTAAATTCCACATCTCTATGTGAATCAACTTTAGTTAAACGAAACACTAGTTCTAAAAATTCATATTATGACCGCAATAATTAGTATATGTATCTCTACACATTATACTAATTTACCGAATTTTATTATATGGTCTAAATACGAAATACAAAATAACATAAATTATGTAAAATTTATCCAAAAGATAATAAAATATCATGATTTAGGGCTCCGAATAAGTGTAAAAACTACATTTATCACACCTCCAAACTTGAATCTTTGTTTGTTCTCAAACAAAACTAAAACCTAACAAACACGCAAACAAACAATGCTATTACCTAATTGGTGGCCGGTCAATCAAGTAAAGTAACAAGATTTGGTTAGTTAATCTAGCTTTTTATCTCGAAATTGAAATCATAATATCAAATCTATACACAACTTCAAAATCACAATACAAAAATTAAAATCCATTTTTTCAATGTAAAATCGACACGTGTGTGTGTAAAAAATTAAGCATAGCATTTTGAATTTATAAATTGTTTCAATTCCTGACCCTCAATGGTCAAATATGTTCTTTCATCACTCGTAAAAGTCACACACTTCCAAACTTATTCTTTTCACTATTTTTCAGTATGTGAACTAAGGATGTATTTTTTAACTATCATACATCTTTAAGTTTGATTGCATCAATCTCTAGAACTTAACTAGACTAACAATCTCCTATCAAAAGTCAGATTTTCTTAAATAAGTGTTTGAGACTTAGTCAAGGTATTTGGTGCGTCTTATGTTTCTTGCACCAGCTTTTTCTGATTTTTTTTTTTCATATGAGTAATTTTTTTTATTTATTTGAAGTATTCTCCTCCTTAATCTTTCTAAATGATCCATGTAACAAACTTTCAGCCGATGACTCCCAAGTCAGATGACCATAGGGCACCAGATTTTAAAGACGCTTGCTGGCTTAATTGCTCAAGTCATAAAAACTACGAAGAGAAATTTTCTAATAAATTTTTTTTTATACCTTGATTAGTGTAATGTCCCTCATTTAACTCCAATTCAAGTAAAACGACATTTAACTTGAGACTTTCACCCAATTGCATCCTATTGACATTAGACAATCTACACAAGATTTTTAATTTCACACATGAAATCCCTATTTATCTCAATATCTTCCTACAACAGTAAAATCCCCCCAAACTATTCTAAAGTTGGTCCAAGAATGTAAAATTTAGTGGTTTTGAATTTAAAATTTATGATCTACTATTTTAACTTATTCAATTATGAAATCAACATTTTTACATAATGCTCAACTTAATTCACGTGCTCAATATATATCAAATTTCATATGAAAAAGTAAAAATTAATCTAAGCATGCAACTTATTCACCATTCATAAATTAATTCATGATTCAATATATTCATCATTGTCAGCCAGTCTAACAAATTCACGCAAGCACACATAAGAATTTTTTTTTGAATTCTTTTTACTAAAGCAATAAAAACATACATAAACACAAAAAAAAATGAAAACTCATGTTTTCCACTCTCAAATTTAAACTAGACATTGTACTCAATGTTTTTAATCCTAAATTTGCATATAAAGAGGTGGGGAAGAAAGTGAAAAAAAGACTCCAATGATATGACTTGTAATTCAATGGTTAGTTTTCCTATTGCTCCTGTTGGCTCATTGGTAAATATTGATTTAAATGTTCCGCGACGTCATGTTCCTGAAAAATCAAATAAAGCATTAAGATCAAATAATTGGAACAAGTATTACTTAACACTAATATTTAATAAACCAACTAATATATCGAAGATCTAAGAGCAATGGGGTATGGATGATGAGTTACAAATAAATTTAAAATAAATTATACATATTTAAAAAAAAAAAAAGTGTGGGTTGCCTCCCATGAAGCGCTTCTTTAACGTCATTAGCTTAATTTTATGTCATGTTTGCTCATGGTGGATCTAACCAAGTTGTGCCATCATTGCACTTTGTGTAATTTTCATTTATGCACCCTTTTTTGCTCTCCATATTTTGATATTTTAAATTTCATCTTTACCAAAAAATCCACCAAATTTTGATTTTCTATTTTGACAGTTTCGTTGATTAGGTGGCTCTTCTTCATCAATTCTAAAGTAATGATTTTTGTTGGAAAGGTTCTCAAATGGGGTACAAAGATTAAATATCTTTTGCTTTTTCTCCACCCTCAATATTAGCTCACCATTATCCATGTCAATTAGAGTTCGACCCGTTGTTAAGAATGTCCACCTCAATATAATTGGAATGTCTCGACCGTTTGGCATGTCCAGCATAATGAAGTCCATCGAAAATATTAAATTTCATGCTTTTATGAGCACATCCTCGATTTTGCCACGTGGCTTCAAAAGTGTTGTATCAGCTAGTTGTAGCATTATTGATATTGATTTGATTTCACTCAACCCAATTTCCTGTAAACGAAATATGACATTAGATTTATACCAGCACCTGTGTCACACAATAATTTTCAATTGAAATAGGCAAAGTAAAACTCCCCGAATTTTTCAACTTGGGAAGCAATTTGTTTAACACTCTTACACTACTTTTCTCCATTAATGCTTCAATTTCAAACTCCAGAAGCTTTATTTTCTTTGTCAACATTTTTTTCAAAAATTTTGTATAGCTTGAAATTTATAATATCGCATCAATCAACGGAATATTGATCTGGAGCTTCTTGAGAACATCAAGAATTTTTTCAAATTTTGTGTCTTATTTGTTCTCCTTAAGCCTCTGAGGAAAATGAATGGGAGGCACGTAAGCCTTAACTGGACTTGGTGCCTTGGCAGTGGATATTTCTGCACTTTCTTCATCTCAATTGAGGCGGATACAGATTTTTCTTCCATTATAGCTTCATCAACATCTTCCTGGTTATCTTTTCTTTCTAGTCGTTTTACAATAATCTCTGGTAATTGTACCCCACTCATTGTAGTTATAGCATGAATATTTTTCTCTATTGACTTCTTTTGAAGTTTTTGGAGAATGAAAGTGGAGGTACATATGCTTTAACTTTTACAAGAGCCCTGAGTGGATCGTTTTCTACTATTCTTATTGTCATCACTTGCTCTTTAGGATTTGTCATTGTATTGCTTGGCAAATTGCTTGGCAATGATCCCTGTGAACGTTCTGCAAGTTGTTGAGCTATCTGACTAATTTGTGTCTCCAACTTCTTGATAGATGCTTACTGATTTTGAAAATTATTATCAATCTGTTGAAATACTTTGTTTGTTTTCTGCACATATTGATGAAACATCTCTCCCCAAATTTGGTTTGTTCTCGTACTGGACATTATTTGAACCATTCCCTTGTTGATTATCTGACCATCAGAAATTCGAGTGTTGTCTTCATCCTGGGTTATATGTTTACGAATATTGGTAAAAAATGTGGGAGCCATTGATGAAGTTGACTTGTTCCTCGGGAAAGTCCATAGATATACAATTTTCTGTCAAATGGCCAGTTCCACAGTTTTCACATGATAGATCACCCATCACTACACGTGCTCCTCTAATTGTGATTTCACCAATAGCTCTACCGCTTTGTCAAATCTGCTATCTGCGCGTTGGTAGATGTTTTTCTATCTAATTCATACATCTCAGATGCTCTCGGTGGTACCACTCTTTCTGATGAAAATATTAAATGTATAGTGGCAATTAACTCAAAGCTGATTTTCCTATTATCGATCCACCAACAGAGGAATCTACCTGAGATTTTGACAGGGGTGAGAGTCCGTGTAAGGTACTGCACTTGATTACCTGATTCAATGATATGGACACTTTCGTATCAGTTCTTTGAATTCGTTACATGCCTCGTGATAACTTTCTCCATCTTTCTGTTGGAAAGTTTGAATTTCAAATCTGATTTTAGCTACTTTCACTGGTAGGAAGAATTTGTTGCAGAATTTTCTGGTCAGTTCTTCCCATGCAGTAATGCTTCCATGAGGTTCGACGTCTAACCACTCTAATGCAGCATCTCTTAGTGTATATGAAAATAATCGCAACTTAATAGCGTCTTTATTAACCACAAGAACATGGAAGTTCTGACAATTTCTGAGAAATTTGGAAATATGTGTGTTTGGATTTCCATGAGGTAGCCCATAGAATTGGAGAGTGTTGCTCATCAAATTGATTCACTCTGCCCTTATCTGAAAATTATTTACCTTGAAATTTGGATACACAATACTAGAGCACGCATGTGTGGCTATTGGCGTCAATAACATTGAAACTGGCAAGTCTCATTCGTTTATTTTCCCTCGCTCCCGTTGCTGATAGGTGGCGGCGCTACTTTTGTGTGAAGTTGTCCAATTGCCTGAATAGAAATAGAAATAGAAATATTTTGACCGTCGCCATTTGATGTTGCTGTTTTTGTTTGTGTTCATTGCCTCTTCGTCTGAAAATACGTTCTATTTCCGAGTCAAACGGTTCAAGATTGTCGCCTTGGGTATGGATTATACAACTAACTCTTTTTTTTTATATAAAAGGAAGTAAAATCAAATCAAACAACAGTTAAAAATAAAATAAATTAAGACTAAAAGTAAATAGTTTCCGGCAACGGTGTCAAAAATTTGTTACGTTTTTTATATCGCAAGTGTACGATATCGTAACAAACAATATAGTGGACACTTGAGTCTGGATATCGTTCTCACGAAAACTATACTTTAGGACTTAATCTAATTTTTGTAACTCATATTTGACAAAAGCGAGTAAATAATTATGAAAGTTGTGATTATTTTTCCTAACTACTTTTAACTAATTGAAAATATAAAATGATTGCAAATAATGGATAATTGAAAATTTAAATATGTGATGAATATTATGACATAACAATTTCATCTATTGATTACCTTTATTCTTAATTCAAGATTCATAATCTAATCTAGTGTTCGATCGAATTCTTCTATTGTATTCAATTTACCCCTCTCGAATTCTCATTGAGCCTATTTAACTAATTAAATTTCATATCTCTGTGTGAATCAACTTTAGTTAAATGAAATATTATTTCTAAGAATTCATATTATGACCGCAATAATTAGTATATGTATCTCTACATGTTATTCTAATTTACCGAATTTTATTATATGGTCTAAATCTCAAACTTACCTCTCGATTCGTAAGAGACTCACATAATCACCAAATTATTCATCAGATAATTTAATGTATTAAATTCATAATAAAACCAACACATAAATAAATAAATTATAGAAATCTTTAATAAAAAAATAATGGATCACAAGTCGACTACATTGTTTCCCTAATATAAAAATTGGTTATTCATATTGTAAAAATAAAAAACATGCAAAAGTGAAAAAAATATCAAAAAAAATTGACAAAACGTGAAAATTTATAGTATTTGTAGTCTCCTTTTCTTTCTTTCTCTTTTCTCTCTGCGCCGTTTTCTTCTCAGTTGACTTTTTCTTTTCTCTTTTTTTTTTCTTTCTCTTTCTTCTGGCAGCTTTTTCTTTTCTTACGTGTTGCCGTCTGTGTGTACGCATATTTTTTTTTCCTCCAAAGAATTCCCAATGCCGCAGTAGTTTTTCCTCTTTCCCCCACGCCGCCTATTTTTCTTCTCTCCTTTGATCCCCTTTTTCTTCTGTCTACCTTGCGTGCATGTGTGTGTGTGTGTGTGTGTGTGTGTATATATATATATATATATATATAATTTGAGTCTCCACTTAAAATTTTCAACGCAAGTCTATTAAGATCCGTTTATCTTGAACCCATTTAATATAATATTTTTCTCCAAAGTTTCATCTTTGAATTTTTTTTCACCACTTTTACATTCTTTTTGCCAATTCTTCATTAAACATAAAATTTTACCTACAAAATACAATAAAACATAAATTAAGTAAAATTTTATTCAAAAGACAATTAAATATCATGATTTAGGGCCTTAAATAAGTGCAAAAACTACACTTATCATTTAGTGACCCAATTGCAACTAAGGTGAAAGTTCATTGACCTAATTGCAACAAAGGCGAAAGTTCATTCAATGATAAGGCTGCAGCTAGGGTGAAAGTTTAGTGACCTCTTGTATTATTAATTCGCTGATCAGGATAGACCCATTTGCACTTCTTTAGCATAGTCCGATAGGCACGTTGACGAAATTCAAACGAGTGACCCGATTGCTTTTAAATAAAAGTTGAGTGGCTTGATTACTTCAAATTTAAATTCAGTGACGTGACAGAAAAATATATTGAAAGTTCAATTACCTTTATTTAAACAAGACATTAATATATTACTTGTATTGTTTATCTCTTAAATTTGAATAACGAAGGGAATGACAATTGATTCTAGGTGAGATAAGTAATAGACATGATGGCAAACAAGGCAGGGACGATCTATCGACTATCACAGAGGTTGATCGACCATTTGGTTGTTCGACTACTAAGAAGTTCGATCGTTTACCGCATCTCTCAATCATCCAGACATTTTTTTCATTGATCAGTAATTTCCTAGCGGTTTTCTCTAATTTCCTTAACCACCAGTAAGTGGAAATTAATCGCTAGACACATGGATGGCAACCGTTTGACGGTTGCATGACGTTAAAACACCTATAAATACCTCGAACGTGTACCAAGTATAGAATAATGACCTTTTCACCATATCCTCTCGTTTTTCTTTTTTCCATCTAAAAGTTATTATTCTCAACTTTAATCTGATCACTGACTCTCACGTCTGAAGTATAACAGGGAGATAGACCCAACCTCTTTTTTTTTTGCAGGTGCTTTGTTCACCAGAGTAACAGAAGCCACCTTATCCCGTCAGAAAGTCGAAAGGTTGAGTAGTCGTTATTTTCATTTGTGTCATATGTGGGAACTGTTGACATAAAATTTTATGTTGAAAAGGCGAACTAGAAGTGATACATGCTTGGTTGAAAACAAAACAGAGTCAAAATCTATTGCCTGAGGTCAAGACTCGTCGTTGCAATCGCAATACGTAACATAAAATCTTATTAACATTTTGGAGAATCGGTTAGCGACCATTATGGCTCTTTTGTAAAACTAGGCTCAGAGAGCGATCGACCCAATCCCTAATTCGCTAGAAGTTCCACTACAAAATAAACGTGAGCAACCACCCCAAATAGTTGACCCCTTGATTGTTTAGCCCATAGTAGCAAACAAATGGATTCTTCTACCTGGTACTTCATCAGAAATGGTTGCACAAGCATATGTCAACCTCTAGAAGGAGTTCACGTAGTCCCACGACCACATGGTTAAAAGCCATATGATAGACTTGGAATGCAAGATGGAAGAAATGATGGCTCGGAAGATAGATGATGCATTTTCAAGCAGAAAGGATAGACTCAGGGATAGACTTGGACAAATAGTTTTGGAAGAAGACCCATTAGCACTTGAAATCATGGCACTTCCTATAGCAAAAGGCTTTAAACATGTGATGATAGAAGCATACGAACAGATCTACTTGATCATTTGCAAACTTTCATTGATTTGATGAGGTTGTATGCAGCCTTAGAGAAATAGTAATATGTCGATCTTTTCTACCAACATTGGGGAGAGAAACTAGAGATTAGGTAGTTATTCGGCAACCCGGTGTCTTTTGATGAGCTCTCTAGGAGCTTAGTGGCATATTTCTTGAGTAGTAAGAGAAGATGAGGACAACCATCATGTTAATGCAAGTTATTCAAGAGAAAATATAAGTCTTTACAGAATTATTTGCCAGATTCAATTGGGCTACACTTGACATTAAAGACCTTCATATGTTTGTCGTGATTTAATGACCTGACACAAAATCGAGCGTTTAAGATGTCGTTCTCAAAGAACCCCAGAGTTGATGCATGACTTGTGATAGCCAAATAATGGCTAACCAAGAGGGGGTGAATTGGTTATTAATTTTTTTTTTCGAAAAAATGAATATAAATTCAAGCAAGTAAAGACAAAATAGATAAATTCAAATAATAAGCACATATATAAATGCGATAAGTAAAAGGGAGAGATGATGCAAACGATATAATTGTAGATATTTGATCTAAAACCAAGCTCTCCGGTACGAGTAAGGTTTTTTCACTATGTTGATTGACTTATGGTGTAATTCAACTCTTTACAACACTTTCGGTGACTTACAAACAATAATCACCGATTCTTATACAATGTTGAGCTTTACGAGACCTCAATACGACCCACAAATTTAAAGGAAGTTGATTTTACAATTTGAAACTTCTTTTTTAATAAATGATATGATCAAATTAAGTACCAAGAGAGAAATAGATTAATACTTTAATAAATAGCAATGAATGAAACTCAAGTGTTAGGTGAGAAATTTTTTGATGAGTATAATGATTTTCAAAAGTTAATTCAATTAAAAAAAACCAAAGTAATTGATTTGATAAAGATAAATAAGATGTAAGATCAATGTAATTTTGCTCAAGAATATCCCAATTAAATGCTCTCAAAAGTGTTTTATTGAATATAAAGTGAAATTGTATTTATAACAGTTAAAAAGTCAAAAATTTATGACCAATCGGATGATCCAACCGGACATCCGTATACGAACCGGACAACCAAACTAGTTGTTGTGAGTCAGAATTCCAAACGGTTAAAAATTTGACCGTTGGACGAATCAGACATTCGATTGGACAAATTTTTCCCGAGTTTTCTTTCTTGATTGTTTTGAAAAGTGTAGACTTTTGAAGGACGTTTTCACTTAATTTTTCAAGGTAAGTGATACTTGTAAAAAGTTTAAATATATCTTTTGAAAAGTAATATTTATTCAAACATTTTTATGAAGTAATTTTTCTCGAGCTCAAAAATTCGTTTTTTGAGCTTTTAGTGATTCATTGTTAAAGATTAAAATATTTTACCTTTACATATGAAGTCAAAGCATCTAAGTCTAATATCTTTAATGAATATTCGGTTTGACATGAATGCTCTATTTGTTCTTGTCTTTGATCGATTTGACGTGAATACTTGGCTTCTATCTCGATTTTCGTTGATCGTAAATTGCGAGTCTTTTGGTAGCGATCTTTTTGTCTCCAATCGATCAACTTTGTAACATTAGTTAAGAAGACTTGAATTCAATTATTAGAGGTAAAAAATAATTTGTTTGTTATAATCAAAATATGAGATCAAATATAGGTCAACAACTTGTTGAAAAAAGGGGGAACAAATACGTTGGTGCAGAGAAAGCGAATAAACTTACAAAAAATCTTCGTGAAGGAAGAGAACACGAGACTGGTAAACGAAAGTCGCATGATGAGCGAAAAAGCAACTAATATAAACAAGCTCAAAAAAAAAAAAAAAA
>CAIGRB010056786.1:30994-54850 GCA_903798255.1 Fraxinus quadrangulata
CTAGGGGCTGGTGGTGAGCTTTCAAACCAAAAAATGGTTTAAGATTCAAAATCATCAGACCACGTGCCCAATACATCAAAATTGCCTAAATGGCTAGCGATGAGCAAGAAAAAAAATTGGTTAAATCTCAAGATCGTTCTACGATTTAAGTGGTGAGCTTTCAAAATCCAAAAATTGGTTAAGGCTCAAAATTATTAGATCACGTGTTCAATACATCAAAATCGCTCAAGAGGTTGGCGGTGAGCAAGAAAACCAAAACATTAGCTAAAGCTTAGGATCGCTCTACGGTCCAAGTGGTGAGCTTTTAAAATAAAAAATTGGTTAAGGTTTAAAATCACTAGACCACCTGCTCAATACATCAAAATTGTTCAAATGAGCAAAAAAAAAAAAAAAAAAGGAATAGTTATAAGCTCAGAATTGCTCTATGGTACAAGTGGTGAGCTTTCAAAAGAAAAAAAAAAATTGGTTAAGATTCAAAATCAATAGACCACATGATCAATATACTGAAATCGCTCAGGGAGCTAGATGGTGAGCAGGAAAAAAATTATAATTGGCTAAAGCTCAAAAATTGCTAATTGAGACAGGACAACTAAAATTAGCAAACTCAAAATTGCAAAATCAATTGAGTAGCGAGCAATTACGACGATCAATAAAGCTAATGCTTTCGACTGCTAGGTCGACTCATCAATCAGCCGACCGTTAATGTGGTCGACGCATGGTATGTCAACCACATAGCGATTGACGCTCATCGGTCGAACCAGAAAATAGGGGCAAGGACCCACTAATTTGTTAGCATTTTTATTAACAATTTTTATATGCTGAATTGGACAATTCACCTAGAACAGAAAAAAAAAATGTTAATGAGGAAGAAAATAGAATGCATATTGAAATAGATTCGTTCATTAACATGATAGATACGATCATATCTTCAAAACAAATCAACATTGGTTAAGCTAAGCAAAATACAAGATATTGTCCACGTCCCAGACCAAGAAAAATTACAAGTTCGTCGAATGACAAAAAATGGATAACAATAAAAAATACGATGAAGTAAATAATCTTAATGAGAAACTAGATCACTTCGAGTGTGAAGTCCCTTCACCCTCTCCCCAGAATGCAAATTTTCATTCGGATGCCTTAGTTTATTTAGTTGTCTCTTCTTTTTCTCTATGCTTAGCCAAAAAACAATCATATCTTGAAGGGTCAATAGACGAATGCTCGGCAGCCACCCAGTCCTTAGTCAGGGCAATGGAGGCCACCATCATTTTAGCTCCGTACCAATTCATGTTTCTAAAAACTCTGAATAGGCCTTGTATCGCTCCATGACTTCATCTTGTGCATGGGGAGCGTAGGCTATCATTCTCATTTTCCCGCTCATCAACTTGAGACTCTAAATCCTTAATGCGAGCTTTTAAAGCATCAAGAAACTTCTTCAAGTTTGAAATTTTCTTCTTAAAGTTGTTTGTTTGGTCTTCATTTCTGCAACTAGAAGGTGATTTGCTTCGATGAGTGAGTATTGCATTGTCAAAAATTGGTAGCCAAAAAGCAAGGTGGAATGAATTTGTTAGACGAACTCACAAATATAATCATAAACAAAAACAAAAAAGGGAAGTTAAAAGAATACACTTCTATTGTAGATGGTTCAACTTCTTTTTGCTAAATACAGTCGAAGCGATTGGATTCTTTATAATTCTTTAGGTTTCAATAAGCTCGAAAGACTTTTAAAGACTATTGTTTCAATAATTATATTAAATACTTGATATTCTTATAATTTTTTGTGCTTTTTCATTGATTATTTTATAACTTTCTTATGGTCATTGAATTATTTTTATGGAGAAAATATTTTTTGGCATCCTGATAGATTATATTGATTCCTTGTTACGATTTGTGACATTTTTTCCAAAAATATATACACGAACGAAATTTTTGGACATTTTATGTGTTGGTGGGGGATATGTTATCGTTTTTCTAATTGTTAGTCTAATGAAATGTACATATAAAAATAAATTTTGATCAATATATAAGCAATTATAAAATTGTGCGAAATATGCACTAACTTGTAATGAGAAAGGGCCATATTTTGCATTTTGGAAAGATATCATTTTCAGAAAATTAAATTTTGTTATTATAAAGTAAATGCTAAAAATAAATTTGTGGTTTGTTACTTATTTCAAGCGCAGCCAAACATGGTCTCTCTCCAAAAGTGTGTGTGTCAAACCAACAAAGATGAAAATCATAAACCCTGGAGATTGCTTCACTGAGTCTGAAGCCAGTTCTTCGACATAACCAAACCCAAAAATCATGCACAATTAAGATTTCAGCGCTCCATGCACTTATCTCTGATAAAAAAAAAAATTCAATGGCTTCCATAAATTATTTTTCATTCCTTACAATTATACTCACCTGCAATTTTCGACTGGCGATTGCTGATTCTATTCAAGGATGTGGCGGATTTGTCGAGGTAGTGACTAAATATAGAAATAATGTCATTTATGGTATTATGGGATTGAGATTATATGGGTCTGTGCATAGTTCATCTGATTTTTGAGCTTAATCCGTGGCTTGTGGTGTTAGATTTTTTTTTTTTTTTTTGGAACTTCACTCTTGGGTTCGTGTGGAAGTGAAATATATTTGTGATTTTGTAGGCAAGTTCCTCGTTGATAAAATCAAGGAAGTCAACTTCAGCGAAATTGGATTATTCTCATATTACGGTATAAGAATTGGGTTTCATCTAGCTTTATGTTTTTACATTAGATACTGTCAGATTTGATTGGATTTGTTTATATACTTTTTCGGGCATGATTAAAAATAATGATACTGAGATTCTGCACAGGTCGAGCTTCGGACTTTGGATGGTTTTGTTAAAGACAGCACCCAATGTGCTCCAAATGGTTACTACTTCATTCCAGTTTATGACAAGGTACTATATTTGATAACTTTTGCGAGTCAAGTGCTTCATTAATCAATGAAGTCACACTTTACTCACTTCAATTTAAAATATTTACAAGTGGTCACTGAATTTTGACACTTTGCACCCCATCACTCACTCATTATCTTGCACTACTGTGATTTTAGCTCTATAAATATTCATTTGAGCATGTGAAACAAATGGCCCAAACTTTAGCATTGCCCAAGGCATCAAGTCAGGTTGAACAATATAAAGCTTGACTCTACTCTTTACCCATTGTTATCTTTTTTGCATCAGAGTTAATACTTCATTACTGAACCTTAACAAGTCATGAGATTTTCAACCAATGGTAGTCAAAAAAGGAAAAATGGAAAGGAAAACATCTCCTTGGCATCAAAAGTAGGAGGGTCCTTGTTGTAACGCCAGTCATTCTAGCAGAGAAACTATGCTTGAAAGCTTTAATTATCATTAATTGTGGAATAACATAATTCAATGTGTTGATAGAGTATTCGAATAACTTCGTCGAAGTGAAAGTGTGGTTGAAAGCCAAGCAGAAATAACTGATTTGGAACCATCAACTCAGTTTCTTTTGGATACATTTGCAAGTTTTTAAGTTCAAGGAGTTAATTACTTCCTGTGTGTGTTGGGACTCGACTAAAGGAAACATATACCATCTCTACTTTGTTGAAATTGCTTTTCAGTGGCTCGTTTCCCTTGCTGTAATAACAATTATAATTTTTTCCCAGTTTTAGCATATGATTTCATTCTTGGGTGCAGGGTTCTTTTGTGATTAAGATCAAGGGACCTGAGGGATGGTCATGGGACCCAGAACAAGTTGAGTATCTTGATAATTAGTTTGTAATGTATTTCTTTTGAAGGATAACTCTGTTTATGTTTTTAATGAGCAAGTTAGTTTTGTATTTGTTGGTCGTTTTGTGTATCTGTACATATTCTGACATTAGAAACTTCTTTCTTTAGGTTCCTATTGTTGTTGATCACACTGGTTGCAATGCAAACGAAGATATAAATTTTCAATTTACTGGGTATGTAACAAATGTTTGTAAATTATTAATTTCTTTTTACAGCTGCATTGTATCATTTGTCCGGTTTTTCTGTTGGCACTACCCGCATTATAATTATTGCCGTTCTAGCATATGCATTTCTGAACCATGGACTTGTGGGTTCCCTTCATCTATTATAGAACTGTAGCTTCATTGAGTGACTACTTGCAGGTTCACCATAAGTGGAAGAGTTGTGGGAGCGGTTGGTGGAGATAGCTGTTCTCATAAAAATGGAGGTCCATCTAATGTAAATGTTGAGCTATTGTCTCCAAGTGGAGATGTTGTGTCTTCAGTTTTAACAACATCAATAGGGAGTTACTCATTCACAAACATCGTTCCAGGTCTCTGGTTACTCTGCCCATTTTATGGTGCATTTTAGCATGAGTAAAATATGCAAGAACTTCTAAACCATTATTGGATTTTGCCTCTTCATAATTGTGCATAAGGGCATCTTTAATATACTCTCTATGTATAAAGAGCAAAGAGCATAGAAAACAATCCAACAATGCTCTCTATTTTGACTCTTTATTTTGCTTTTCTAATAATCATTTATTGTTTTCCCTTCATCCCCCCCTTTTTTTTACATATATATTTTTTTAGATGTCATTTGCCAATCAATTCAAATGGTTTGAATAATTTGAGAACTAGAGTTATTGAAATCTGTAACTTATTAAATGTAATTATAATAAAGGAAGAAAAGATAATGAGTTTGGCTCTTCAAATTTCGAGAGTCAAACACAATCTCTTTTATAAAAAAGTAAAATAGTCTCTTGGAGCTTATTTTTATGAAGTACTCTCTAAAATGAAGACTATCTTGTATTTTGGATATGCTCTAAATACTAAATACTATATGATGATGGAATCTTTAAGTGTATCAGGAGGAAAGTAACACCTATTTTTCTAGTTCAAATCAAATTAGAATTTTTCCGCCTAACTCTGATTTCTTAACGCTTGTTGCTACTTTTAGAGACGTTCATTTTATTAACAATATCTACTCTTGGAAATAGGAAGATACACAATACATGCTTCTCATAGTGATTTGAAGATTGAGGTTAAGGGTTCTACTGAGGTAACGACATGCATCCCCTTTTTTTTCACACAACACACATATGCGTAAAAGATTTTTCTGTCTTATCATTTTACTATAAAACCGTTTCCTTCATATCATAATGTTTAGTTCGTAAACCTCTGTCCCAAGGCCTCTCTCATTCGCTAAAAATTATTTAATTTTTCATTTCTTGTAACATTGCTTCTTAGTACATACTACATTTGCAGGTGGAATTAGGGTTTGAAAATGGTGTGGTTCAAGATATTTTCTTTGTTTCTGGCTATGATATTCGCGGATTCGTGGTTGCTCAGGTACATATTCGTCAATGTATTAGTGTGTTTTTCTTTCTTTCCTCTTTCTTCTTTCAGCTTTTAGCAGCAAATATTTTGATATAGCTTAATAAGTGCATGTTTGAGTGCCTATCAGGAGATTTACGTACTCCCAAACATGCTCAAATGCTGTTCAGATCAATTGTGTTAAAAATCACCTGGTGGTAGCTTTATATTTACAATTATCATTTCTCGAATCATTTGCCCTCTCTGCACTCCGCATGTTATTTTGTGTTCACTAATAATTTATTTTATTTTTTTACTGTATGATGTATAATTTTTCCATTGTAGTTAGTGTTTATTGCATGTTGTTAAGATCACTTATTTCTTATAGAGGCATAAATTTTTTGCATACTACCTTTATTTTGTTGATGTTTCTGTTTTTTATTATTTTTTAAAAGATAATAGAAAACTGCCAGCTGTTATTCTCTTTGTTGCAACATTCATCTAGTCATCAGATAATGAGAGAGTATAGTACTGAAAGCTTAGTTTCTTAGAAAGATTCTAATTTTCTGAAACTTTTGTTGCTGATTAATTAAAAAGCATCAATTGCTGACCGAGTCTAGGCTAGCTTATACTGCATGAAGTTTGAAGTAGCATCCTGTTTTTTGGGATCTGTGAGGTGTTTTCAAATTAAGTAATATAGTGATTTGTTTGTGGTCATCAGTGCCTCTAATTCTCCAGTATATCATTTTGATTATGCTGTTATACTATTCGATAATGAATAAACCTCTTGTCAATGATAGGGAAATCCCATATTGGGCGTTAATTTTTACTTGTACTCAGAAGATGTCTTAGAGGTGGATTGCCCCCATGACTCTGGTAACACACCTGGACTGGGAAAAGCTCTTTGTCGTTCTGTCTCTGATGCTGATGGGATGTTCACGTTTAAATCAATACCTTGTGGTACTACACTGATGATTCTTGTTGGTTTGTTGTATTACCTTCAGATTGCAGTTGTCTTATGTGGTACTGGTCCTTTTGTTTAATAACCCCAATTTTGGTACATGAACCCATGTCTCCTCAATATTGGCCTTGAAGTTTCAAAGTTTTTCCACATCTCAGACCTTTCACTCTGTGTATGATTCAATACGAATTTGATTGAATTCTTCTACTTGCATAAGCTTGGTTTTCACCCCTCACATGATCTTGATCTGGGAAATGTACTATTTGTTTCATTGGTGTGGTCTGAGCATAAATTTAGCTGCTTCTTTTATCTTTAGATACTAAAGCAGCAGTTGCCTATCTAAATAATGGTTTTCCAGATGTTGACAGTATGTGTTAGTCATTTGAAGTTACAACATGGATTGCTATCTCTCATTGATCTTTGACTTGCTGCGATCAAGAAAGCAAATGAATCTCCCCCTTCCAAACCCTGTATTTACTTTATATGGTTAGCTTTGTCAGGACATACTGAAAGAAGTTGTTCAAAATATCTGCTCTGCTGGAATGCATGAGAAAAGACACTATTTTTTTCTGAAAATCCATCAAGTATTTTGAAAGCTTAGAGATTGATCTGATGAAATACCTGCAGGGATCTACAAACTTGTACCTTTCTACAAGGGTGATAACACGGTTTTTGACGTTTCACCTCCTTCCATGCTGGTGTCTCTATCGCACGGTCACTCTATAATCCCTCAGAAGTTTCAGGTAAAGTAATGATGGTTTAGCTATCAATAAATTGGAAATATTCTTCCAAACTGGTTATACATTTATGGATCTGTACCCTAAACATTTCAATACATGCTTCTTGCTTCCTGTTATATATATACAAATATTGTTTTTGTGCGTGCGTGCGTGCGTGCGTGTGTGTGTTAAGAGCTGGGACTATTTTAATTTGTAATCAACTCTAATATAACTTGCAGTTAATAATTGTTGTTTTTGGATATTGATCACAACGAAGGCAGGTTTCTTAATGTCTGTAAGGATACTCGCCATCAGTACTTGCTCTCTGTTTTTTCAAAATATGGTCTAATAGTTGATTTTGCATCATGTGCAATTTTTAGTAGTCTTCATTCTTGATCTTCTTGCTGCAGTTAATAAAACTTGCTTCCAAAGATATCTGCTAGTTTATCCTTGCTTTAGAACTGACATTGTTTGTCCCCATGTTCCATGAACACGAGTTACTATGGCATGTAACGATATTTATGTTGTCAATAGGGTCAGTGATGTGTAGTGTAGCAGTTTCATTTCTTCTTTCCTAGACTAGCACTACTTTTGCTGCAAATCATAAAATTTGATGTATGTTCTTTAGTGTATTATTCTCTCTTAGTTCAAGAGGCTGCATGGAAGAAAAAAAGACTGCTTATTTTTTTCTGCAGGACAACCCTGCTAGTTACTTCTGTTAGAATGTTCTATATTTTTCTCCCTCTTCCCTGTTTTATTTTTTCTACATTTCCTTTTTTCCCCTTTCTTAAGCTATTGTGCTATTTATACTCTCTGTATCTATTGAAAAGATCACTTTATGATCTTCTGTCTATGCAAGTAACATTTTTCGTGGGTGCATGCATTACTATCCTCAGATAAATTAATTACTGTATTGATATTACCTTAATTAACCTAATTCTGTAGCTTGACAGTACTCATGCTGTGTTTTATGAACATCAATTCTTACTAAATTTGGGTATAATACTCTACATGGTATGCCACATCGTTGTTACCTAGGTTACTGGATTCTCTGTTGGGGGTCGTGTCGTCGATGGAAATGGTGATGGGGTGGATGCTGCAAAAATTATAGTAGATGGTCATGGAAGGTCAATAACCGATAAAGAAGGATATTACAAGCTTGATCAGGTAAGTTTATCTTTCTGCTCATAAGAGCAACATTTCGTTTCAGTTTGCTACATCTTCAACTTAAAGGTTGTCTAATCAGTAATTTCTACTTCTTAAAAATTGTGTTTTATTATTATTATTATTATTATTATTATTATTATTAGCACTTCCCAATTTATTATCCAATTTTGTTATGACATGGTTAATGTTTTTACTCTTTGTATTTATATGCGTTATGCCCATTGGTTATTGCTTACTCAGTTAAAGAATACTATCTATCATGCTATCGAAGTCTTTTTCCTTGTTTTTAAAGAGCTTGAATATTTATGGTTTCAGTAGAGAGATATTAAAAAAATAGGCATGCATTTGTTAAATAATACTAACAGTCATGCTATCGAAGTCTTTTTCCATGATTTTTAAAAGCTTGAATAAATTATGGTTGCAGTAGAGAGAGATTACAATAGGTATGCATTTTTAAATGGTGCTCTATTCCAATTCTTCTTATCTCAGCATATCTTTCTGTTGGAACAAATTCATTTTATACATTAATATGCAACCATGTTGATTCTGTTTCCCTTTTATGGGTTATTTGGTTAATGCTTCCAGGTTTCATCTAAAAGATACAGGATTGAAGCTAAGAAGGAGCATTATAAGTTTGAAATTTTGAATGACTTTTTGGTAAGTGAATCTCATGGCCTCTTGGTGCATTTATCATTATCTTGGAAATCTAAATAGACTATAATGTGACAGATATTTTAGTTCGAGCACTTCATCTCCTGATTTTAATAAGCTTCCCTTTGACCTTCTATGTTTTTTGCCTTCTATTTCTAAATAAATTCGTAGGTTTTGCCGAACATGGCTTCAATTTCTGATATAAAAGCAGTTTCATATGACATATGCGGCATGGTGCAGACAATTAGAAATGATTACAGGGCTAAGGTAATATATATATTTACCTGCACGTATTTTGAACATGTAACTTACTCATGTTAATAGTAGTAACTAATAACCTTTGATGACTTGAAAAAGCAAACTCTAGTTCTTTGGACCAGCATAGGATATCCTAAAAATAATTTTTTTAAGTAATAATGAAAATAGGTAAGTCTATTTTTATCCTTCTCTCACATGTTTGGTCTTTGAAAAATCCATTAAATGTGAAATGCCCGACTAAATTCCTAGCACCATCGAAAAATCCGAATTTCATCCTCAAAATCATTTCAAATTTTACAAAAGTTAGTCTCTTCTACACTTCACAAACCCAGAAGAAATTGCGTAAATGGCAATGGAAACCACCCAACAATTCACCATTTTCCTCCCCTAAATCAAGCTACTCTTCTCTCTACACAAAAGCCCAATTCCATATTCTCCTCTTCTGCCACGTTTACTCCATTTCCTCTGCCACACAAAACCCTCGAGTCCCTTAAATTTCAAAAAGTTTGTTGGGTGTATTTTGTTGAAGTTTAAAAAGAGGAACATAGAGAATTTGGGGAATCCTAAGAGAGAACTTTACTGTTTATTGAAAAGGTTTTGAGAATGAATGACCGTTATGCATGTTTTACACACGCACGCACGCACGCACTTACTTTAGACAAAACGATAGACAAAACTAAGTTAAGTTCTAATAGAAGTTGATATTAGTTTTTTAAATATGATTGGTGTTAAAGACTAATCATCTGGAAAGCACCGACACGCTGTTGACTGCTACGTGTCGGTGTTCGACACGTATTGGACACCGATACATCTCCAAAACGTCATCAACGAGGGTTGGAGGCCCTTATGAGGAAGAACTTAAGGCTGTTCCTTGTGAAGAACTGAAGATGAAGAAGAAGGCGTGTTGATTTGTGAAATAGGCGGTGAGGTGCTACCAAACTTTGGGCTGTTGAAGTGGATTGAAGCGGCTAAAAAAATGAAGAGGCTAAACCCTAGTTTGTTGAAAAAGTGAAGAGATGTGTGTGTTTGGGATGAATAGTAAATGAACAATTAAATATTGACTTTACCTTTTAACAAGTTAATTACTCTTTTACCTTAATTCAAAAATTTAAAGGAAGGTTTTTTAAGTCTATAAAGGAGGCAAACTTTTTTAATCAATTTACCATTTTACCTAATTAAAATCAAACTTGTAAAGTATATTTGTTATTTAGCTATTTATATTTGATGCAATAAGTATAAAAATACTTGTTACTTTAGACTATTAAATTAAAAAATATTATTTAAATCAACTTGTCGACGATGTATGATGTCGAAATTTTTTCAAAAAATCACGTGTCGGCGTTCGGACACTCATGTCCATGTTGGCGCTTCTTAGTTAATCATAGTCAAATTAGGATTATAATATTTTAATCACCTAACCAAGATCAACTACTAACGTAACCTATATTTTGACCGCACATTCAACCCAATTGAAGTGAGTAATTCTTTTAAATATTAAATTCCATCATATGCAATTTTATATCATCTCTATCTCTAAAGTATGGGGCTGACTTTTG
This sequence comes from Fraxinus quadrangulata, assembly GCA_903798255.1. Lineage (NCBI taxonomy): Eukaryota > Viridiplantae > Streptophyta > Magnoliopsida > Lamiales > Oleaceae > Fraxinus > Fraxinus quadrangulata. The sequence continues at coordinate 41,599 of CAIGRB010056786.1, forward strand.
AATGCATATTAGTGTGGATATTCTCTATGAATTATGTATGTTGGGTTTAAGATTAGGATTTGATTTCCCAACATAATTCAACTATTTAAAAGTTCCTACTTTTATTTGCCAACATAGAAGAATCCGTTTCTCTTCGCATGAAGGATCCAATATTGATTAATAACAAAATGGCTCATCCTCATTTCATCATAAATAAACATGAGTTTCTTTAGATGGCGGTATCTTGGGCCTAACTTGATTGAATAAACCTTTTCTCGAACCCAATATACGTAATTTAAACGAGCTTCAAAATGAGCCCAAATAAATTATTAACCTTGAAACATGTTTTCATTTTACTCCCTCGACATCTCAAAACTGTAAAGAAGTGCCCAAAATCATAATCATTAAAATGTGTCGATCCTTCTTATTACTAAATAATCTTTACTTGTCACATTCTCTTCTGAAATTATATTTCTCACCATTTGCAATCTAGTTCTTATAAACTTTTTGCATTTAAGGTCCAATCTCGATTTTAAGCTCTAAAACCCACTCTTCTAATTATGAGTCATCCTTACAATATTCTCATAACTTTAAAATATGGTTCTTAAAACTCTCTCATAATTTTTCTTTGGTCCTTAAACCTTTTTAGAATTTCCTAAATTACTTAAACTCAACTTTACTCATTTGCTCTTTGATGTTATTTTCTTAATTAACAGGGATAATTTTGCTAATTTTCACTTAGGTACATGAACTTTCTAAATATATGCTAATAGACCCAAAAGTTTCTTAAGTTGCCTAATATGCCACGTACTGTACTTTGGAAAATTTCGGGGTTTTACAGTCTCCGCTCGAACTGTTCACCTGGTTTTTGAACCCCAACACTGTAGCTCTTTTAGTGAATTTGCAATTTCACGAAACCAAATCATCCCCATCAGTTTTCTACCCTCCCAATGAGTATCTCTCAAATGCCCGTGCTTCTCTCTTCAGGTTTGACCAGGTTGAGGCATGGAGCAATTGCTGCCTCACCCAGATTATATCCTTTCTAACTAAAAGCATGTTTGGGAAGTGTTTATAAGCAATTTAAAATATAATTAAATAGGCAGAAATGGTAGTAAGTGGATAGTATTTGCGTGTCTCCCGAAATATGTGGATGAAAAGTGGTTTGATCAGTTATAAATTTTAGCGAAACATGGGCTAATTTGATCTTTCTTTGTAGACCTTCAACATATCAATGTATCCAGTCATTGTTATGTTTCCCTTTCCTAAGAGCTTAAGAGTCTTTTGCAAAACCTGAAACACAATCTTTTACAACATCACTCCACTACCAACATTCTCCTCGCTAAACTTAAGTGTTCTAATAATTTGTGATGGTGTGTGAGCTTGCCTGGATTCAGAGAATTGCTTCAAGATGAAAATATATGGATCGGGTTTTCATAAAGGGGAAAAAAAGAACTTTCCAGAGAATTATCTTTCACTCCACGAATCCCAAATCCCCAACTTTCAAATTCTGAAATTTATGGGTTCAATTACTTGGCCAAGTTTTTACAGAGGCACTTAAAAATCCAACATTCCCTACTCAATCAGCCGTCAGCCTGCAGATGCACATGAATGCACTGGACAAAGGCACAAATCCATGAGTTAATTGCTTAATTTGCTTTTCAGAAATGTGAGATATTTTTTATTGCGGCCTTAAGTTAAAACTTCTCTGATCTCTTATTATATGCTGTGCTTTTTCTCTCTCTTCAGTAATTAAATCATATTTATGCCAGGTGGCATTGACTCATGGACCGGAGAATGTCAAGCCCCAAGTGAAACAGACTGACAAAATTGGGAAATTTTGCTTTGAGGTAGGTTCATTCACATCCAATTGCTTTTTTTATTGTTTCTGGAATATATTCCTTGTGGCTTTAGACTGCTAAATCAAATGATACTTGGCTATTAATTTATATGTATATTCCAAATGTTTTTAGCCATGCAATAAGAATGCCACAATAATTTTTGTGCCAATGAAAATGTCCTTTAACATGCATGCAGTTTTGTATGCATTTAACTAATAATTTCTGAAATTTAGCTATTGCACACATTTGAGAAGGGTAAAAGCCTTTACTGTTGAGCCAGTTTACGGTTTGAAATAAAAAATAACCAATAGAAACTCCATGGTGTTTAGGCTTTCAGTTTCTATTTGACATTTATTTTCATCGTCATGATATGCAAGTTATTCTCCAGGCTATTTAGTATGTTTTCATTTTATCAGTTTGTAATAGCTTTTATGAGGCATTGCAGGGTTTCTATAAATTACCAGCACTTTCTGATATTTGAACACATAATATACAGTTCGATTGCTGTCTCATTTATGTGGCATTTTGTTTTAATAGTTTGTTAACTCTCCTTTCTTTACAAAAGTTGCATCACTTTGAGATCTTAATCCTCCTTAGGTTCCACCGGGCGAATATCGGTTATCTGCTTTTCCAGCAACACCTGATACTGCTCCAGAACTTATGTTCTCTCCACCTTACATTGATGTCTCAGTTAACAGTCCTTTACTAGGCATCAAATTTTATCAGGTGAGAGCTTACAAACTTAAGAAGAACTGAAGAATACTATTATTTCTTAATATTTGATATTATATCTGCTTTGAAATGCTTGAAAATTATATTTTCTTTATGATCTGTCTTGTTATACATTATTACGAGGCTTATTAAAGCAGCTAATGCTCCACCTTATATTTGTTATTAGCAATTTCTTGTTCACTGAATCCTGATTAACTCCTGCTTTTATATTTTCTTTATGTACTTGTTTGAAATTTTAGGCACAAGTAGATGTTCGTGGCTCTGTAGTCTGCAAGGAAACATGTGGTTCTTCTGTTTCAGTTATGCTTCTAAGAAAGGATGGTACAAGTAAAGAAGAGATGACAATTAGTTTGACTGATCAGAGTAGTGAATTTTCATTTTCCAATGTCCTCCCTGGGAAATACCGTGTTGAGGTAATGCCATCAGCTTTTTAATTCTTTTTTACTTTTGAAACCTACTTTATCGTGTGGTGATAAATTCAGTATCTGCTGTGATGAAATTTTTATCTTTGATTTTCTTAGTACTTTTTCCATGGTTGCTTCTCATTTTAAATTGTCTGCTGCTTTCATTTTAAGGTTATCTCCACTCTCTGAAAATGCTGCACTGTTATCTCCAGTAACATCATCCACCAGCAATGACACAATGGCACATTTTCTCCCCTCTGATCAATTATGGGTGTCACCTGATAATGATTAGCTATAAAATTCTAGATAGAAGTCCATAACACATGTCATCTGGTTATCCTTTATTTACTCACCTGTTCTTTTGATTCTCATTTTCCATGAATCTTTTTGTTCCATTTCTAGGTCAAAAGCTATTCCCCTGTAACCATGTCAGGAGATGATATATGGTGCTGGGAACAGAGTGCTATTGAAGTGGATGTGGGTGCTGACAATGTTGAAGGGATTACTTTTGTTCAAAAAGGCTATTGGGTCAGTGTGACATCCAGCCATGGCGTGGATGCTTACCTGAATCAGCCAGATGGTTCTCGTGTGAATTTGAAACTTAAGGTTGGCGCCATCCTTTGATAGTGCAATTCGTAAATCTTTCTCTTTGTATGAAGCGCACTTTTATAATTTTTATTTTCAAATTGCAGAAAGGTGCACAGCGTATCTGTCTGAAGGCTCCTGGTGTGCATGAACTCCACTTAGTAGACTCGTGTATTTCCTTTGGGAGCTCCATCTTGAGAATTGATACATCTAATCCATCGGTAGATACTCATTAAGAATAACTTTTTTCTAGTGTTAGTTGGGCATGTATGTCTTTTTTGTATTTTCTTTTCTTATTAGCTTCATTTTGTTTCTTGTTTCTGCAGCCCATTTATTTAAAAGGGGAGAAATATCTCCTCAGTGGACGTATGAATGTTGATACTAATTCATTGGTTGGTGGTGAGAATTTACCTGATTATATACCAGTGGGTATGTTGGATAATGAAGGAACTGTTCTTGATGGTACCACTGCCAGACTTGTCTCCAGTGGAATTGATCAATCAACTGCCGCTATCTACGAATACTCAGTGTGGGCTAATTCTGGTGAAAAACTCATCTTTGTACCTCGAGACATACGGTATGTGCATTGCATTTTTTTCACTTGTTCTCAATATCTATTTTGTTTTGTATTATTATAATTGGGAGCTAAACTCTTGAGGAAAGTTAATCGTCTTGATTTTTTCTATGCATTTCCATGGATGGCCCGTTTTATGTTTTGAATAGTTATCCAATAAATATTTTATAGGATAAGTTTTTAAATAGCTTGTATTTCACATCAGAAAGTAGATAAAAGTTGTGTTTAAGTTAAGAAGATATGTCGGTGCTGGTGAAATTAAGGATGTCACAGCATTTGCCTCTACTGTTCAGTATTGGCTTTATTGGCATGGCTGTCAGTAGGTAGTAATAATCTTCGCTTTTAGGATGCCGAACTTTTGGGTTGCCCTTTGTGGTTCTAAGAACAAGGGTATGATCTTCTTCTGTTCCCTGATATCGTATCTATACGACTTTTCTGTTTTTAATTTTGATTTGAAGGGTTAAGTTCATCCTTGATATATAATATTTTTTTGTGCATGAAATCCTTGTTAACTAATGCTTGAGTCTATGATGCATGGACACTTCTAGTGATGTGACATGTTTGTATCCAACACATATTGTGTTGTATCGTGTGATGTCAATCACCAAAACTCCTTGGACACTTCTTGACATGTAGTTTATGTAATTTTCCTTCCCCGGTAGTGTAGCATATAGTTTAACTTAAAAGTTATTTTAATATCATTAATAGCTACTCATCCAATTTTAAAAAAATTCATGAACAAAAATTAAAACTAAGAAAAGAATTGATTTTATTAAAAGAATAAAAAGTACAAACGTAAAGATAAAATAAAAATCTACAATTTTAAAGAATTTAAATTAACATATCTCCAATTTGTCCATATGCTACTTGTTTTGGAAAATCACTTGTCGGCATGTACGTGTTCGTGAAACATAGGCTTCCATCTTTATCTTTGCTCGAGTTAAATATTGCAGCTACATGGTTCCTGAATACTTTCTTCAGCATTTCTATGATGAATCGTATGCCCTTATTCCATTTTCATCTGCTACAGGAATGACAGAAGAAAGCGAATTTTGTTTTACCCAAGACAACAACATGTAAGAAGTTTTGAGACTAGCATTTCAACTTATATAGTCTGTATATCAAATGTAAGTTTTTTCAAGCTTTTTCACCTTGTTTGATTAGGTTTCAGTGACACAAGATGGTTGCCAAGCTCCGATTTCTCCATTTTCAGGTCGGCTGGGGTTATATATTGAAGGATCAGTTTCTCCCCCTCTTTCTGATGTTCACATAAGAGTTATTACTGAGAGTGAGAGCCATAGTGCTTCACTTAAGCAAGGAGATTTAGCTCTTGAAACTAGTACGGGGACAGATGGTTTGTTTGTTGCAGGACCTCTATATGACGATATAACTTACACCATTGAGGCATCAAAGGTTTGAAAGCTAGATAGAAATAATTACATTTATCTTGAACATGATGTTAGTCTATAGAAAAGCTTTCAGTAAATACCCATCAGGGTGATGCTGCTGCTAGTTTTTCATCAATCTTCTTAAAAAGGGTCTTGTAGATTTTCCCATGCTACACTGCATTGATGACATTTGAGCTGATTAACACTAATTTGTACTTTTTTTGGGGTGTAGTGTGTTATTTGGACCCATGCAAATTCAGAAGAATTCAGCCCCTGTTTGGGCTCCATTTTTGCAAAATGCATTTTTGTTTCTTATTTTCAACTATACATTCTTCGATAAAATAATATTACAAGTGAACTCAAAACTTTTCCTTATTTTTAAATCACACATTCTCTAAAAAATCACTATTCTAAAACACATTTTCCCCCAACATCTATTTTTAATGGAGCCCAAACAGGGCTTAATAGTTGAAGCTGCTGCATGAGAAGTTGGTATTTGTGGGACAGTCTGTACTTGTGTGTGGCCAATCTTCGAAACATTATAGTATACGTTTGTCTTTACCTTTTCCCAATCACGCCATTCGTTTTTCAATTTATGACGACTTTTTGCTCGGGTCTTAATCTTATCTCTTGTATAAGGGTAACCACCCAACTGGATTTTTCTTTTCTTTTTATCTGGATAAAAATGTTGCTTCTTCCCTAAGGGTTATCTTGAACTGTAGTTCGTTTACTGTTCGACCTATACTCAAAACCGTATAATCCTCTACTAAGAGATGGCCTTCCATAGATGAGGACTTTGAAGCAGGTTCCTTGACCTTTAAAGTGAGAACTTCTGGCTGAAGCCTACTTCTTGCTCATGCTAAGTTTTGTTTCCATGTTGGATTCTTAAGAGTCCTAATTGGTTGCTCCTTTCTCCCTTCTATACTCTTGAAATAGATGAAAATTCATTATTATTGTGGTTCTCATTTTCTAATAGATTAATTCTATTTTCTATTTCTCCCTTTATTATTATGGTCATGTTTTGCAAGCATTGCCTAATTTTATTAATTTGTGACCAACTTATTGATATCCCTTTAGTTTCCAACTTTACAGCCTTTTTTCCATAGTTGTATGCAACATATGAGTTAATTCATAGTAAATCTGGTCAGTATGTCTATTTTTTCACCATTGGAAGCAAATTGCACATGCATGGGCTACTCATTATTAGAAACCTCTTGATCTGAAAATGTGCACAAGGAAGCATGTGAGACATTTCAACATGCTAGGGGAATCTATACAAGAGTTCATATAAATTTCATTGCTGTCAACATATAAACTGTTTGAACTTTTCTTCTTTCTTGCAGCCTGGTTATCATGTAAAGCCAGTTGGATCACATTCCTTTTCTTGTCAGAAGTTCAGTCAAATTTCTGTGCAGATATATTCTAGAGAAGACACGGACGAGCCTTTCCCTTCTGTACTTTTGTCACTGAGTGGTGAAGATGGATATAGGAACAATTCAGTAACTGGTGTTGGTGGAATGTTTACGTTTGGTAACTTGTTTCCAGGGAGTTTCTATCTTCGACCTTTATTGAAGGTACTTTTTCTAAAATGCTATCAGGGCCATACTTGCATCACTGTCACCTTTTTCTCTCTCACTCACTTTTCGTGACTTCAGTGTGCCACAAATTTTATTTTGATCTGACACATGCTACAATTGGAGTGCACGGTTCTGACAGAGCTGTCCTCGGGAAGGTCAAAATGAAAGAATCTAAAAACCTATTTTAATTGCATTTGTCTCCCGTTTCATAAAAACTGCACTCACATGCTTAACTCATTGTTTATTGAAATCAAATTTTGGAGTGGGAGCATTTGGTTTATTTATTTCACGCATCAGTGGACAAGGTTTCAAGTTTATTGAGATAGTATTGAGTGTACACGTGACATCACAGTGCAGTAGATATTATAATAAATGCTTGTTACTCTTTTCTTGCTTCCAGGAGTATGCTTTCTCTCCTCCCGCACAGGCAATTGAACTTGGCTCTGGCGAATCCAGGGAAATCGTCTTTCATGCCACTCGTGTTGCTTATAGGTATAACTGTTTGTTAGGTCTTTTAGTACTAATCTGTTACAATATGTGATGGAGGTTATGAATTGATTATCAATGTGCTCGAGTTTCTTTATTTCCATTTAAGTTCTTCCATCATCATAGCTCTGATTTTTGTAAACTGTTGATGCTATCCTTCTCTTATCAAGAAGTCTTCATTTACTCCCCTCATGTTCGTATTCAGCTTTTACAACTTTGAAATTCTGCAAATCTCACATCATTTTATACGAGAACAGATGCTTCAATTTTTCTAATCATTATTCCAACTCTCTCTGTAACAAGTTATCAGTGTGTGGATTCTTTTGATTTACTTACAGGGAATGTGATGGTTAATTGTTCTCAGATATGTTTTCTTTAACTTTACATGTGCCAATCACCTTATTTCAGTTGTGCTGCTTCTTGGCATAAATTGTTATATTATGTATGTTCTGCTTCATCTAAAACAAAATTTCTTCCACCTCACATGATTAAAATCTCTCTCTCTCTCTCTAAGAGCATCTCCAAGACACTTTTTAAATATGAAATCCTTTCTATTTTAAAGAATCAACATTTAAAATCATACTCCAAAAAACTCTTTAAATTTACATTTTAATTTAGAGAGCGGTGGAGAGCCAAACTCACTGTCTATAATTAAATATATTCAAAGTGTTTCAATTTTTAATGTAGAAAAGCAATAAGATAATCTAAAGAAAAGTTAGTTAAAATAAAAGATAAAGAAAAATAATAAATATTTTTTGGGAGTTGTAAAATTAAGTGTTAAATATAAAGAGTTTGTTGGAGTACTTCAAAATTTTAACTCTCTAAATTTATAGATGCTCTCTAAATGATAAAATATGCTCTTTAAAAATAGGGAGTCTTTTGGAGATGCTCTAAGCCCTCTCTCGTGATAATTCATTTGCAGCTTCCTTTTATACCTAGTAGTCTTTGACCTGACCATGAATTGCTTCACTCTCTCCACAGTGCCATTGGCAGAGTAACTCTCTTGTCTGGTCAGTCTGTTGAAGGTATCTCAGTGGAAGCTAGGGCGGAATCGAAAGGATTTTATGAGGAGTCTGTAACAGATTCATCAGGCAGTTATCGCCTAAGGGGACTCCAACCTGATACTACCTATGTAATAAAAGTAGCAAGGAAGGGTGAACTTGATAGAACACATATTGAACGTGCATCTCCGGAGTCTATTGCTGTTAAGGTCAGATCACTTTTTGATGTTTCTGAGATGTAAACAGGGCAGTACCATTTTTTTGTCGATATATTAGTGATCTTTCTGCTCAAACTATGATTTTTCTTATTCTTTGATCTATTACTTATGCAGTGTTTCATATTAGTAGTTGATTATACGCAATTTTTATTGGATAGTTCTGTGCTATCTTGACCAATAAATGTAATTTCATTTCTGCTGTTGCATACCCAAGTCAGTGGTGAGATTCCTTATGTGATGATTTCTTGATTATCCACAGCCCAGACTACGTCTCCATGATTTCAATGAATATGATGCGTGTTCTACAAATTGAAACCTTGGAACTTCGTAAAAGGGATTAAAGGATAATAGCCATGGTTGGTTGTTTGGTTTAGAACATTTCATATTGCTATGTTTAGTTGTAAGAAACAAAATCTTGGTTTAAAGGGAATGTTTCATCTTCCTTTGATCATGTATGAGGTAGTGAAAGTGGATTTGGTTTATTTTTCTGTCTTTGAGGTAGGTTGGTCATGGGTGCGTGTTAAATTATTCTTCTTCAAAGAATTATTAATTCCAGAAATGCTTATTAAATTTGTGGAAGAATCTAAAAACAGCTGTAGTGTTGTTACAAACCACTGGATCACAGTGATTGTTAGGTGGTTTAGACATGTTCTGCCCATACCTAAAAGGTCAGTATAACAAGTTACAGTAGGGAAGGTAATACCAAAACTAACGTGGCCAGTTGTGGTTAATAATGATCTAGTTGCTTTAGATCTTCCTATAGAATGAGTCAGGAACAAGGGATGAAAAAAGATCGATGTAGTTGATTCCAAATTTAATGAAAACAAGGATTAGTTTCTTCTTGTTATGGTTGTACACATTTTTAATGCTCTAGGTTGATTATTGCTTATCCAGAACCCATTCTTGTGCCATATATGACTAAATCTAATTTGATTCTCTGAATAACCTTAATATGCAGTTGTGATGTCCGTGTAATGTGTTTTTCAAACTATTCTTTAAAGTTTTATGTTTATCGTTCTTAATCTGACCCTTTCTTCCTTGTTTTGTACCTATACATTTGTCTACCCTATTTGTTTGATCTCTATTTTGCAGGTTGGGCACGAGGACATAAAAGGATTAGATTTCATTGTCTTTGAACAGCCAGAAACGACTGTTTTAAGTGGCCATGTTGAGGGAAAAAAGATTAAGGAGCTGAATTCGCATATCCGGGTGGAAATCAGGTCTGCTAGTGATCCATCAAAGATTGAATCCATCTTTCCCTTGCCATTATCAAACTTCTTTCAGGTGAAGGACTTATCGAAGAGTAAGCACCTTCTGCAGCTCAAATCTGCTTTACTGTCCAGTGCTCATAAATTTGAATCTGAAGTTATTGAGATCGACTTAGAGAGGCACCCTCAAGTTCATGTTGGTCCACTAAGCTATAGAATCGAAGAGGACATCCACAAACAGGTAATCTTTAGCTGTTCAGCAACAGTTGTTTCTTCAAATAAGCACTTGCAATCTTAGTGCTAGCGGTTTATCTCTAACCCGGAGATGCTGTATTTTGGGTTTTTACACTTTATTTTTCCACGAATTTCTTTACGACTTTCTTCAACGCAGAAATTTTTTTGATCGTCTATGTTAGCAATATTTAACTCCGGTAATTTTCTAGAGGAACATCCAAGTTGATATATCTATAACAGCAATTATATGTTTAAGCTCTTTCTTGGCCTTCAGGAATTGACTCCGGCTCCTGTGTATCCTCTAGTTGTTGGAGTTTCAGTGATCACCCTCTTTGTTTGTATGCCAAGGTAGCTGGGATAGTTTCAGTTCTTTTTTTCATCACTAATATTTTTTTTCTTTTGGCAGTTTTAGTGCCGACTAAATGCAATGAACTTCACATTTGTAGATTGAAGGATTTATACCAAGCCGCAATTGGATCTGTTTCAGCGTCATCCACGATTGCAAAGAAAGATGTTAGAAAGCTGGTCGTGAGAAAAATGACGTACTGAAGACTTGTTTTCATGTCTTAAAGTAGCATAGAGGTTAGCTAACTGTAACTATATTATCATTGATGTCTTTGTCCTCGCGTTTGTGAAAAATCACAAGCTTCAGCTGGATGAGTTTTAACACTTTTGTTAGCCCATTTCTATTCGCTCGTTGAAGGCTTTTTTTTTTTTTTTGGGTATCCTTGGAGCTGTAAAATTGTCTATTTTCTGTTACATCGATAGACAAATGGTTTGTAACGTTGAATCATATGATAAGTCTGTAGAGCTGGATCTTGTTGATTGTAATTATAGACATATTTTTAGAGGACAATGTACTCCGGTTTAATGCAAGTTAGGCATGTTTGGTACACATTGAATAGAACAAACAAAATTTTGCTAAACTTTACTTCCTTATTCCTACTTATTCTTGAGTAGACAATTTTCATTTGACCGTAAATGACTTGCTTGTTTTTTTATACCGCTAATGGAATTACTCGTATTCTCAGTAGTAATATTTCCGATCAGTTCTATTTTTGACGTGGAGCATGCATGGAGGAGCACATAACTAATAACCATATATTGGAGTATGATGCTGAAATATATAATATTTGAACTTTCATTTTTGTTTAACTTACAATATATGATATTTGATGTGTCCTCATTAGGTTTGATAATCGAACTTCAATCTGTTTTCAGTTTTATTCACTCTGCTAGTCCAGTTACTGAACTTTTAGTGTCACAATCACGTGTAAACGTTAAAAATTGACCGCAATATGAAGTGTTACGTTTCTAGATACCTAATCACATCTGTTCGTGGTGTACCAAACCCTGCACTCATTTCCCGTGAGTAAAATTTTGAAAAATATAAACCGTGTTTAGAAATCAGTTGTAATTACAAAGCCCATATTTGGTGGTTATTTTTTTGGAAAAAAAACAATGGTTTGAGTATTGAATTTTCGGAAAATGTGTGGTTAGAAAGTAGAGAAAAGTTCTGGGTTTACGTGTAAAATATTTTATTGTGTGAATGCGGTTGAAAATGAGTACCGTGAAAAAAATAATTTGAAAGAATGGAAAATGAACAAGGGCTAAAAATACTATTCATCTCCAACTTTGAGAACTTGCAGCCACGACATTGTTATGGATGTATTTACCTGGCTAACGGAGGATTAGAACGTTAATTTTAGTAATGGGGCTTGAGGAGTGACTAGCATTGCGAGTAAGTTGAAATTCAATGATATGATTGTGTGAATTAAAGTTGGGTGACCTAATTATAATTTGACTGAAAGTTCAGTAATCAAAAATAAAATTAACCCATTTGTTGGTTAGTTCAATAAAATTATGTCTTGTCTAATTTATTTTACTAAAATAGTCACCACGGTATATGTTTACACATAAGTGAAATAAGTCTACATTATTCATGATAATAATAATAAAAAAATTTCAAACACTTTTCTTTAATTCTATCCAATTTTATGTACCAATTATACATGCAAGCCTATCCTTTAAGAGGCTATATGAAGTGCATAAACACATGCAGGACAATTCTTTAAGAGAGGCTATATTAAAAGCGATTTATAAGAGTCCTTAAAATAAGCTAATTCAATGAGACTCTCTCCATAACTCTTCTACAGAACGCATAAATAAAAGTCAAGTCAATCGGACCCTAAGAGTTCATGGGTTTGATCTTCATTTTTTCCTCATTATAATGAGAAATATGACCGTTGCAATTCAAAAAAGCAACTCCAACGATCATACTTTTCATTACAACGAGAAAAAAATTGGGATCAAACAGCCCTGTTAGGGTCTAAAATTACATAGAACATAAATTACATTGTGTCTGTAATAACATCTTCTATGCAGAGTTAACTCTGCAACTTTTTTAGGGTTCATCTTGAGAATAAACATGAAACATCACTTTTATAATTAATAACATCTTATACCTATGTACTTGCATCATCTGATGATTTATCTAAGAGTCACTTTCTTGAGAATGAATATTTCTGCAACTAAATTATAGATTCCATGCACCTTTTTTTACTTATGTAATGTTTTTGCATGCATCAAAAAGTTTCTTTTGCATTATCAGATCAGATCAGATTCCGTCCGTGAAAAAAAGTTATGCTCCTTTTGTGATCGATTCTATGTAGAAATTTTATATGGGGTGGTATCAGATTCTATCAACTGTTAAGAGGTTTTATGTGGTATTCAATTCAATGGAATAAATAGGATGTCTAGTCGACTACACGGCATGATAAGGACATTCTGCAAGCCGTACGAATTTAATTCTAACACGAATTTGAGTGGAACGTGTTAAATTGTCCTCTAAAAGTTGTAGTTATTAAAGATAGTGTTGAAAATCGTTCATTGATATTTCTATGTAGAGTTTGCTTTTTTCAAGCCGATTTCAATTTTTAGTTTTGCAAAACATTGAAAACGTGTTTTATTTAGTATTTTTAAAAACTCATTTTTGAAAACAAGATTAAACTTAAAACCTTTTTTAATT
>CAIGRB010056815.1:0-13516 GCA_903798255.1 Fraxinus quadrangulata
GGTAGAAATTAAATTACAATCTCCATGGGTTCGACACTTTTGATTCAATCATCAAAATTTGACATCATACCCTTGCGGCATAAATTTACGTTGTGGAAAATGCGTAATAATCTTATCTCACCTAAGCTTAACAATAAATAAATAGCATAAGGCATGAGGTTAACACTAGTTCCTAAATCAAGAATGGCTTGTCCAAACTCATGATTCCCAATGATTCAAGAAATAGTAGGACAACCAGGGTTCTTATACTTTGGTGGGATCATTTGCTCTATTACGGTGCTCACTTGCTCAGTCAAGAAACAAGTTTTCTTGACATGGTACTTCCTCTTCACAGTGCACAAGTTTTTAAGGACTTTAGCATATGTAGGAACCTGAGAAATCACATGCAAGAGAGGTAGATTGATTTTTACTTGTTTGAGGTGTTCTAAAATCTCGCTATGTTGTTCGGCAGCTTTTAGGGTAGGCTTGAGAGCTTGAGGGTAATGCACTCTAGTTGGGTTTTCCACTGCCTCTTCACTAGGACTACTCTCTTCAGAATTACTAGACTCATTTTCATTTTCTTTAGGCTTGGGAATTGGTTCTATAACTTTCCCAGATCGAGTGGTGATGACATTTACTTGTTTAAGGTTGTTTTCTTCTGAACCTGAGGTTTGTGTCATTGATTTGCAACCTTGCCTGATACTAGTATTTTAGGACTATTTACCTAAATTGTGATATTATCTTCTTGTGGCTATATTGATCATTGTTTCGTTTCAGTATTGTTGTTGAGCTCTTTGTGATTAGAATTGTTACCTTTGATCTTACCCGCTTGAAAATTCCCTGAGACTGAGGTTTGAATCTCACAATAATCCTGGAAATTTGGACTAGTGTATAACTACGACCTATATGACATTCTCTATGTAGTTGTCTTTTTGAAGGTTGCTTAGGTGCTATGTGTTTTATTTGTTAAGATGTCTGCATACCATTTTGACTTGGGTATCTTTAGCAGTAAAGGTAATTTTTCTATTTGACAATAGAAGATGAAATGGATTTTTGTACTACAAAAAGTTTCAAAAGATATTGATAATTCTTCTGTTACAACTGTGACTGAGGATCGAAAAAATGAGTTTGACGAACTTTCTTATACCTCTATAATACTATTTAGTGAAAAGTTGGCAAACATGACACTGGAAAAAAACTTTGGAAAAGCTCGAGGAGCTTTATTTGATCCGTGCCTAGCAAACTTTTCTTACTTGAAAGTTTTTTCCGTTTCAAAAATTGATCCTTCATAAGATTTAGATAAGAATCTTGATGTCTTCAATAAATTGGTTTAAGGGAACGTACAGGTTTCACTGGTGCACTTGGTGATTGAGTGTTAAAAATGTTTAAGGGGAGCACTTAGAGTCTTTAAAGCTACTAAAAACAATGACATTTACATCATTTATGCTGAAGTGATGGGCTATTAAAATTTTACTATCACAACATTGATCACACACAAAATAGGCACAATAGATTAGCTCATGTTAGTGTTAAAGGATTTAAGTTTCTCAATGACAAGGGTGTGTTTAGTAAGGATCAAGTGTTGACATGCCATTTTGCGATCATTGTGTGCTTAGTAAACATCGTAGGATGTCATTTGCATCTAGCATACACAAGATATCTAGAGTGTTATAATACATTTATACTGATTTGTGGAGTCCGATGAGCAATCCTACTCTTGGTGGCAACAAATATTTTTTGTCTATTATTAATGATTTCTCCAGACGTGTGTGGGTTTATTTAATGAAAAAATAAATTTGAAACTTCGGTGAATTTTAAAAATTAAAAAGTTAAGATAGAGAACCAGATAGGTAAGAAAGTGAAATATTTGCATACCGATAATGATATTGAGTTTTACAATGCTGAATTTGATAATTTGTGTGATGAATATGACATTACTAGACAGAGGACTATGTCTTACACTCCTCAACAAAATGAGGTTACTGAAAGATTGAATCATACTTTGATTGATAAAGTTAGATGTATGATGTTGAATTCTAGTATGCCTAAGTTTTTTTTGGGGTGAAGCTGTTATAGCTGGGTGTTATCCAACTAAAATGACTTATTTCGCTGCTTTAAATTAGGATATTCCTTATGAGATTTGGTACGGTAAATCATAAATGTACTGATTATTCTATACTTAGGACCTTTGGCCATGCTGTTTTCTCTTATCACTAAGAATTGTATCTTCTTAGGCTACCCTAAAGGAGTTAAGGGATATAGATTATATGATAGAAGCCAGAAGTGCGTGAGAATAATCATAAGTGGCGATGTTACATTTAATGAGTTTGAGATGCCTCGCAAAGAGAGTGAGGAATAGCAATATACTGTTAGAGAAGAATCCCATGTTGAAGTGGAGCGTGTGAGTATCCATATCTCTATTGCATCGGCGAGGTGGAGAGTAATATACAAAATCAGTAAAACATAGAGTTAGAAGGTGATGAGAAAGCTGTTGAGGACAACCTTATCGATTAAAACCCAGTAGTTGATCATCAATTAGCTAGAGATAGAGAAGCGAGACCACATAGGAAACCCCAAATGATGTCTGACTATACCATAGCCTACCCATATATGGAATATATCTAATTTCTTTTAGTGTGCGGATAAAACTAAAAGGCAGATTCATTACTGCCGGAGCATTGGTCAAACCAAAAGTCATAACAGTGAACTTGTAATGTCCATAACGAGTCTTAAAAGTAGTTTTCAGTATATCTCTCGTCTTGACTTTCAGCTGATGATACCCTGACCTCAATCTTAGAAAATACCTTTGCACTCCTTAACTGGTCGAATAAATCTTCTATTCTTGGAACTGGATATCTATTTTGGATAGTTAGATAATTCAATTCTCGGTAGTCGATGCACATCCTCATAGTCCCGTCCTTCTTTTTCACAAAGAGTAGTAGAGCGCCCTGTTGACCTATGGTCAAATCATACGTTTTGATTATAACAAACAATTTATGTTTATCTCTAATTCACTCTTTAAATTGATTGCATGATTGACAAGAATTGAGGCAAACCATTGAACGAGAAATTGATAAGACAAGGAAGCTCAAATGAAGAGATCGATCAAGCACTCGTTGAGACTAATTTTACGTCACTTTGAATCAAGCAACAAATCGAGCACTAACACCAAAATTATTGAAGACGTTGTAACTAGACTTCTCTTGGCTTAATTGTAAAGGTAAAACATTTTAATATTTGGCAATGACACTTTGAGAGTTCAAGTAACGATTTTCTCGTATACGATAAAAATTTATAAGACGAAAAATGTTTGTACAAAATAAATTTTCAAATGGAATTTTTTCCTACCTATTTCTTGAAAACTATTAAAACAAATCTAATTTGAAAAATCTGGGAAAAACGTTATTGATTGCAAACAAAATAAAAAAAATAACCCGGAGCAAACTTGGTCATCCGGACGTCCGGTTCGCTAGTAACGGTCACTTTTTTGACCGTTCTGACAAAGTTGTTCTAACGGTAAGTTGGGTCATCCGATTCTAAACCAGGCATCCTGTTGATCGTCCGATTGGACGAAAACTTTGGCATTTTTCAATTTGCTATAAATACCAATTCGCCTACCATTTGTAAAAAACCTTTTGGGCATTTAATTTGATACTCCTTGAGCTAACATTGATATATCATATCACTTATTATCAAATCATTTTTTCCCTTGAAAAATCCTTGATAAAAATCAATTTTTGAAGATCATTCTATATATCAAAAATTTTCACACAAAACACTTGAGCTCCATTTATTGCTATTTATTAAAGTGTTTGCCTACTCTCTTCTTATATTTAATCTTGTACTCATCATTTACTAAGAAGAGAATGTTTCACTTGTAAAACTCTTTTGAATCAAGGGTCATATTCAGGTCCCGTAAATGTCAATAAGTGTGGGTCGTGTTGAGGTCCCGAAAAGTTCAACGTTGTAAAAGGATCGGTGCTCCTTGGTTTAAAGTCACCGGAAGCATTGTAAAGGTTTGGATTATACCATAAGTCAATAAATATAGTGATAAAGGCCTTGCTCATGCCGGAGAGTTTGGTAACGGGGGACGTAGATCATTGCATTAGATCGAACCTCCATAACTATATCGTTTGCACTCTCTATCCCTTTTACTTAACGCTTTCACTTTGTGCAAATTATATTGTCTCACTTATTTATGTTTTTGTGTTTAGTTATGTTCATTTAGTTGCTCACTTATTATAGTAAAACTTGTGATATTAACGAAAGAGTTTTAATAACCAATTCACCCCCTCTTGGTTAGCCACTCTTGGGCTTTCATGCCCATGTAGATACACTCGGTCAAATGAAATTGTTTTCTAGCAACTCCTTCAATTGTAGCTTCAATTCTTGAAGTTCTTTAAGTGCCATTTTGTACGAAGCCTTAAATACTAGTGCCCCTCAGAGGATTAAGTCAATCATAAATTTCACTTGCCTATCTTGCGGGATACCGGGTAGATCTTCTAGGAATACATCTACAAAGTCTTGTACAACATTAATATCATTAACGATTGCTTCTGTATGTTGAGAACCAATGAAATTAACTAAGAATCCCTGACATGACTCTTTACTCAGCATCTTCACCGCTTGTAAAGTTGATACAAGGTAAGGTAGAGATTTGAACTTCGCTCCAAATAAACGAAACGCTTTCTCTCTCCGACCTATGAAATCAAACTTCTTTCTCGTAACATAGAATGGTCGCGTGATTCAGTCCCAACCAGTCCATGACTAATATCACGTCAAATCCTCTCATATCTAAAAGGTATTAGTCGACCTTTAGTACCTTTATGTCAATCTCTAATTTTATAAGTTTAGTTATCTGATTTGTGCAAAGAGTTCTTCTTCAAGGTATGCTAACTTCTAATGCATTATCTACTTTCACACATAGAGTGTTAGACTTAGCGATGAAGGATGTAGAGATAAAAGAATGTGTAGCCCCATAGTCAAAAATAACATAGGCAAGTACATCAGATAATAATAAAATACTTGTTTTCACACATATAGTGTTAGACTTAGCAACGAAGGATGCAAAGATAAAAAAAATGTATAGTCCTAGAGTCAAAACGAACATATGCAGGTACATTAGATAATAATAAAATACCTGCTATTATATTCGGGTCTTGCTCAACCTCTTGCTGATTCAGTGCAAAAACACGAGCATTTCCTCTTGGGTACTTATCTTGGTCATCATCTTTCTTTCGTGGAGGCTCTGTACAGTGCAAAGTAATATGTCTTGGCTTACCATACTGAAAACATATGTTCTTCCCAAATAAGTATTCACCCCGATGGTTACACTTAGGACATGGTGTAATACTTCAACTTGTCCTACCGAAACGAACTTATGTGCTTGGTCTCTTATTCTGCCAGTTATGTCTCTCTTTGTTCTAATCATTCCACTTTCATTTCCCAGATGACTCTTTGCCCTACTGGGAATATTACTCAAATTAGTCATTTGGTATGAAATATCATGAGCTCTTTCCAATATTTTGCAGAATGATGTGAAACGATGAGACAAATGATCATACTGATCTCCGGGCATAGTCCATGTTCGAACCTTTTGACATTCTTTACTTTTGTATCCACCAAGTGTGGGGCATACCTTAAGAGCTACTCAAACTTCTTCTAGTAATTAGTAAGTGATATGTTTTCTAGCCTGAGCTGTAGAAATTCTAATTCCTTGAAGTCCTTCAAAGCCAATGGAAAATACTTTGCCATCACCTCATCCTTAAACAGTGCCCAAGTCAGAAAAAGTTGTTGCTCTTCGGTCTAGTGCATGAGGAAAATCTCTCTTATTAGTTTGGTAAGTGGGGAAATGAAATGGCAAGTGGGTATGTAGAAGATTTTTAAAGGTAGTTAATTTAAGTGGAACCGAGAAAAACTCAAAGATAGAAACGTGAAAATTAACAAATTTGTACTTATAACTATACATATATCCATTTATCTATATCTATCTATCTATCTATATATACATACAAAATTCTCACCTTACATTATATAAATATAAATAAAAAATCAACAATTAGACCAAGGGAAAATTCACATTTCAAGTACACTCGAACTAATAAAATAATTTGGGCAGCTATAGACATGTTACTCTTTTATGATAAAAAAGTATTGGGGTATTAGAACTCTCCCTACTTAAGAAAATTTTTGTTCTCGAAAAATTACCGTAGCTGTTAAAGATTCTTGGGGTACTTGGCCTCAAGCTCTTCTTCTCTTTCCCAAGTTGACTCATCGACCCCATGTGTTTGCCATTGAACTTTAACTAAGGGGATATCTCTATTCCTCAACTTGTGAACTTTTCTATCCAAAATTGTCGTAGGGGGGCTTTTCATATGAAAAAACTTTTTGCACCTTCAATGTTTGATAACTCACCACGTGATTATGATCATTAATATATTTTTTGAACATGGAAATATGGAACACATTATGCACTACTACCAATTTAGGTGTTAAGGCAAGTCGATAAGCTACAATACCAATTCTTTCAAGAATTTGAAAGGTCCAATGAACCGTGGTCTCAACTTTCACTTCTTACAAAATCTCAATACACCCTTCATCGTTACCTTTAGAAAAATTAGATTACCCACTTGAAATTTCAAAACCTTTCTTCTACCATCGATATAACTTTTCTGTCAATAATTAGTTGGGTAAGTGGGAAAATGGAATGGCAAGTGAGTATGTGGAAGTTTTTTAGAGGTAGTTAATTTTAGTGGAAGAAAGAGAAATCAAAGATAGAAACATGTTAAAATATTAACAAATTTGTACTTATAACTATACACATATCCATCCATTAGTCCATCTATATCTATCTATATAAATATAAATAAAAAGTTAACAATTGACAAAGGGAAAATTCACATTTCAAGTAAACTTGGAGTAATAAAATAATTTGAGCAGATATATTATTATTATT
Organism: Fraxinus quadrangulata; assembly: GCA_903798255.1. NCBI lineage: Eukaryota > Viridiplantae > Streptophyta > Magnoliopsida > Lamiales > Oleaceae > Fraxinus > Fraxinus quadrangulata. Next base: position 6,935 of record CAIGRB010056815.1, read on the forward strand.
TTTTCTTTTATGATAAAAAGGATTGGATATTACAATAGAAAATCTACTTCCTCTTACGTGATTACTTTGCTTGACTTTTGTGTGAGATGGAAATCTTAGCTTCAACGTATAGTTGCTTTATCTACCATTGAATTTGAATATATTACTGCCACATAAGCTATTAAAGAAATTTTGGTTTAGATGTTTACATAATGAACGGGGTGTTTTAAGTGATAACGTGATCGTATACTCTAATATAGTCAATCTGCTATTCAATATACTCTAATTACTACCACGTAAGCTATCACATAACGTGATAATATACTCTAATGTAGTCAATCCGCTATTCAATTGTGTAAAAATCTTATGTTTCATGAATGCACTAAACATATTAATGTTGGCTATATTTTATTAGATATGCAGTGTCTCAAGATTTGATAAAACTTGAGAAAGTGCATTCAGATTATAACTCTGCAGATATGGACACTAAGGTCTTCCCCTAGTAAAGTAAATGTGTGTAATGTTTCAATTTTATTTGAAATCACGTTGTACAACTATTAAACTAGTTCTCTCTTTTGCATGTGTATTTGGCACCAGGATGGAGATTTATTAGGTATTTCGATACCAAATAAATCAAGGCAATTATGATATTTGTTGGATCAAATTAAAATCATATGGTTCATTGGGAACTTATTATTGAGACTATTTAAAATAGTTAACCCAATAACACACAATTGGTAACCTACAAAAGAAGTTGGACCAAGTATTGTATTTAGGGCCCAACCTTTATACTTGAGCTAAAGTGTGTTGTATATATATTTGTGTCATTTGCCCTATTTTCATATATACACATAGTTTCGTCCAATAGCTCCCTTTTTGGTGAGACTTTCAGCTGCTTCCTCTCTGTGATCTTGCTGCCTCCCTTGTACGGTCCTTTTGTGCGACCTTCACATTGCCTCTGTCGGCATCTTTGTCGGTGTCTGGGCTGCCAGACTTGCCCCTATTTCACTCAGTCTTTCCCGGCTTCGCGACTGCTCCAATTGCTTCCTTTGCAGCTGCCTTTCTGCGTGATTCTGGTTTCCTTTGTGGTTTTAAGCCCTTGTTTGACATTCATTATTTCTCATTCTCTTTCTCATTTTTTTCCCTTCATTTCAACCACACATTTTATCAATAAAATAATATTACATATAAACCAAAAAATTTTTCTTACTTTTTAACCACACATTTTTTAATCAATCACTATTCCAAATCAAATTATTCTTCAAAATGGGTGTCAAATACTACTAAGTGTGATTTTTGGTTCCTTTTGTGGAGTTATTATGTGTGTTGTTGGGTTATTGATTTGAGCCATATTCAATCTATTTTTTGAGCCAATCTTTATGATAATTGAAAGGAAAGTGTTTATCTTTAATTCACAGTATTAATTTCGTTATTATCATTAATTTGGAATTCACTTTGTTTGATCAATTGAAGGTTATATTTTCTTCATATCTATGTTTTTCTTTTCTTTTTCCCGCTATTTTATGACACATTCATTATTTTTTACATATAACTTATTTTTCAAAAAGGAAATTTTCTNCCCCCCCCCAAAAAAAAAAAAGAAAAAGAAAAAGAAAATCCACATCTGGCCGTAGGGTTGAAGTCGTTAGATGTTAAAACCCGCCAAGAACCCCTATTATTTTCCCCTTCGCCCCTGTTAAATTCCATGGAACCCATAGCCGCTTCCCTCTTGAGCAGTTTCCGGCGGCTTCCTCCGGCGGCCGTCCCGACAACGCTAGACTGTATACTGGCTTCGACTGGTTCATCTCCATCTTCACTCTTCTCTTCTCTTCTCAATGAATTTCCTAATCTCACCAAGGTACCAGTAGTTCTTTCAACAATCCATTATTTCTTTCTAGGGAAGAAAAAAATAATACATGAGCACCAAGAATTTTCTTGTTTCATTCCATTTCTGTTTGGTTGCTGTGGATTATATGGTAACGTATTGTCAAGTATCAACTGCCCGAAACGTTTTTGTTTTATTCTTGAGTATTCTTAGATAGACTGTAGATAAATCTCTTTACAAATAGTTCAGTTATTTGGAAGTGCCAAATATTTTTTGATGTGGTTCTGAGTGAACAAGCGTTGAGTGTCTATCGAGTAATATTTATTGTTGGATTTCTTTGTTGGTAGGAAATTACTGAGGGAACTGAAAAGTTGAATTCTGAGCAGCCTAACCATATAGGGTCATATGTGGCTGCTCTCTGTCATCTTCTTAAAAAGTTTGGTAAGTTTATTCTGTCAACTTCTACATCTGGTCGATTTTCCTATTATTCTCTCTCTCTCTCTCTCTCTCTCTCTCTCTAAATTTACTTACAAAGCAAATGTTTTAATCTATGCTGATTTTACCTGAAAATTGGATGTATGAGAACCTCCAAATTAACTTGGAAGTGACGCATCATGTAAACATCCCTAGTGCTCTCTTCAAGAAAACATGTGGTTACATGAAACGCAATAATGTAAATGTTTAGACTGGATCAATTAGTTGGCATTCTTCACATCAACTCTAGAACAAGTTACTCCAACTTTCTCTTCCCCTCCACACTCTTTCTCTTCCACTTCCATCTGTCACATTTTGTAACATCACACTTCCTTATTTCCAAACATTTCAGCCTCTCTCACTACAAATTCCACCCATTACAGCCTCCCTCAAGCCTTACTGACGCCTCAAAAACTTCCTCAAAGCTGCCCAAAAGCTATTTTTACCTATGAGAAGGTGGTGATTAGAAGCATTGTATTAAAAAGCATCTGAGGCTTGTGCCTTGAGGCTTGCCAGATTTTCTTTGATTAGAAGCATTGTATTAAAAAGCATCTGAGGCTTGTGCCTTGAGGCTTGCCAGATTTTCTTTAAGTGCATTCCTCAAGACACAGGCCTCGTGATGGATGAGGTGTGCACTTGTTTGTCCTGCTCTTTCCAGTATATATTATAGACCTCAGCCTTTTGGGCTAGTGTTTTATACCTAGAATGTTTTAAGGGTACTTTGGGCTATCTTAAACACAAACTAACACTAAAATTTAGGAGAAAAGAATCGGAGAGAAGAGAAGAGAGCAAGTAAAGCAAGCTTTCCCTAACTTCCTACAACAGAAAAGCTATAAACCCCTGTTAAGTGAAGGAGCAACTTTTCAGCACCATATGATTGTTGGCAAGATACATACACACAAAACTTTACTCCTTTTTTTTCCACTTGTTTTTCTTCTTCTTCCCTCTGTTTTTTATTTTCTATATTTGCCAAGGGATGGCACCATGGTAAGTGGAGGACGAGGGAAAAGAAGAGGATAAAATTGATAGTGACTAGGAGGATTATTGGCGAATCAAATATACTGTCCATTTTCTTTAAACGTCCTATTAGTAGTAGTAATTGGAAAACTCGTGGCTTCTTTTAATTCTATTAGCAAGTCAAAATTTTGTTATGTGATTAGTATTTTGACGATAACTGTTTCCTATTTTACTGCTCTGTTTTATGTTTGATTGCTGGTTATATTTATTATTTTTGTTAGATTTTTTATTGTGGATTTTCAGGATAAATTATTGTTTATTACGAGCATATTCTTTTAATGTACTTTACTGTTTGTTATCGGGCGTAAGCCTCAACACACCTCAAGGCTTTGCCCTAGCATCACAAATGTTAAAAAATGCCTTGTTATCACATTAAACATTTTTAAACATTGTATAGAAGAGAGATTCAGAGTGCTGAGACGGATGGATTGAGATTCTTGGAGAACACTGTAGAGTGGGACAAAAGGGAGTGGGGAAGAAAATTGATTTTCTTTCCAAATTTGTGTTCTAGTACCACTACCAGTCATGAGACTGGAACCAACTTGAGAATTGATATTTGATTATTGCCCTAGTATGTTGTACACTAACAATTTAAAATGTCATCTTTATTCTATTTCATTTTTATCTTTGAACCATTCCAGAATTGTTTCATCTTGTTCAAATTTCTTCATTCAAGATTACTCGAGTGTTGTAGTTCGTGTGGTAAATATAGTTACCTTGTAGATATTTATATTACTTGGTTTTGTAGTAAGACTTATTTCTCAGAATCTTTTTTTTTTTTTTTTTAGGGGAATGTACTATCAATTTAGACTATTTCTTAGAATCTCAAGACATTTACTAATGAGATGGTTTCCAAAGATGCATCTCTTTTCTGAATGAAGCACAATTTTTTTTGTGGTATGTAAGTTAAAAATAAATATAAGGGCTTAATGCTGCTGCTTGGTTGTTTATTCACTTATTTTTTCGTGCAGGATCGAATAACAATTCTGTGCAATTGTTTATATGGAGAATTTTAATTCCGTTGATGGAGTTAATACATGCATATGATCGAGAAATACTTGATGAGGTATATTGAAATATTTGGGTTTCATGACATGCATCTATTATGCTACAAATTTCCTTTTGTGTGAGCTCATATGGGGCAATCATTGACCTCTTAACTCATTGTTTTCTTTCCATTGTGTTTTTAAGTTTAGGCTGCATGTTTGTTCCTTGATGTTGTAACTGACACAAGCAGTTGGGACGTTGTTGAAGCAATCATGGTGCCTCTTCTGTTAAGATCGATCGGTCTGTCAATGGGAATGCTTCAGAGTGATGAATTGGCAATTTATGACTGGAGTTCAAGCTCAATTGTTCAAGGTTTTTATACCCAACTAAATACACCAGAGTCCTTCCATTCTTCCCATGGCAAGCTGACTGATGTGAACCTGAATAATGATTCCATAGTATCTCAGTCTTACAATTTCCCATTGCCTCTATCTTGTCATATTTTATCCTTATTATTAAATGCTGCTCTACAAAGCAGACATACATCCGGAAGGGAATCTGTTGAAATTTTGGCAAATGGGTCCCGCGAAAAAATATTTGCTGGAAATATGCTTTCTGACCTTTCTAATATGACACTTCAAATGCTTTCACAAAGTATGGAGCATCGGTCTTCTGCAATTAGATTTCTCCTACCATTTATATTTAAAGCATTTGAATATAATCGTGCTTTTGAAGTATCATTTCATGGGAAAAATCACACACTAACCAGGTATTACGCCATTGCTTGATTTAACAGAACCACCTTGATCTAATGCTACCCAGTAACTATCAAGGTATATTTCAACACTCGGTTTTCTAAGCTGATTTTTATTGGTTTTACAGGGAGCATCTTTTTGTTAAAGTCTGGAAATGCTGCAAGGTACTGTTTTCTTTGGGGCCATTGGAGAGACGTGATGCATATGATATACTTTCTCTATATTTATCTTTTTCTTCTTTGACTGATGGACACGAAGATGTCAATGGGGATGACAGAGAAGAAACATTTGATTTGAGAGATAATCGGGAATTTTGGGTTGAAATAAAAAGAGGCTTGGTAAAATCTTTTATTTGCTTATTGTGCTTTAATTTTATTATCAAGCATAATTCATTATATATTGTTTTTCAATATTTTTACTCACTGTGTTTGATTTCTAAAAGCTCGATAAGGAGAGTTTAGTGAGGAAGCAGTCATTGCATATCTTGAAAACAACATTGAACTTGAATGTTCAAGGACAAAACTACTCTGGTGTTCCAGAAAAAGTATCAGATGACAGAAGTTCAGTTTCTCCCAGCATGAGCAAAAGGGGACGGTGGGCTGACAAGGAAGCCAAGTCATTGGGTGTCGGAAGAATATGCAATTCCACTGAATCCAGTTTCACAGGTTGGCAGAGGTGGGAGGCATTTGTTTTTCTCTATCAAATGCTTGAAGAATATGGTACTCACTTAGTTGAAGCAGCATGGAATCACCAGGTTTGCTGTCATGAGCATACACATGTAGTTAATGAATTCGTAACTAGGGAATTGTTCCTTCATTTCTCTTGAATATGGACATATAAAACAACTAGCATTATAATTCCTTCCAGTTTAAACTGATTCTGATAATTGTACAAATAAGAGATCATTTGAAAATTTTCATCAGACTTATGCAAAATGATGCTTCTGGAGTGGATGCTCGGGATGCGTGAAGTGCTTTTGACTTATATCTTATTTCATCTATATTTTATGGGCATCCCAGAATTATGTGCTTTACACCTAAATTTGAGGATGCTTATTAACTAGCTGTTCCTATACAACTGAAGCCAATAATTTCTTATTCCAGCTATTTGCAGCTGGATAATTTCTTCATGAAGCCACACATCTAGTAATCCCTTCAAGTTACTTTTGTTTAGGGGTGGGCATGGTCTAGTTTGATCTTATTCCAAAGAGAACCGAACTGAATCGAATAGATTACCGATGGTATCTTATAAATGGAACTATTGGTTCCATCTCTAATTATGGAACTGAACTGGAAATGAAGCAACCGGTTCTGGTTTGGTTCTTTCATTGAAATGTCTAAAAATTCACTAACCAATGCAAATGTTGTTTCAATGTAAAAATCCTTAAACTGTAATATTTTAGTAAGTATATAAATTCTCGATAATCTCTTCATTAAAACGGTTTATGTTAATGCAAATCATTTTCTTTTCTCAAGTTTAACTACTTGCAACAATTTACATCAGAACTCTTTCATGCAATAAGAGCTATAATTGTTGAACATAGTA
>CAIGRB010056815.1:33151-62008 GCA_903798255.1 Fraxinus quadrangulata
TTATTTAATGCGGGCTACCAAATGAGCCCAATATTGATATGCTTTTGGTCACTCTATAAAAAGTTAAATATTTGACCCATTTAAAACATAAGAATTTAAAACATACTTTATTTTGATCCCTCAACTTTCAAAAATCATAAAATAAAATTTATAAAACAAATAATTTTATTCTAAATTTTCGGGGCGTTACACCAATACTCACTGCTGTTTTAGGAATATATAGTTTCGTTTGGTGGTAGTTATATTCTTCTATTTTCTTTCACTGTACTTCAGACTTTGGAATGTCTTTCCTTCTGAAATGTACAATTTTCTACTGCATTATAATTTGTTTGATAAGTAGGAATAATTGCTTGGCATGGGTCCATGTTCCAAACAGAAAGTTGGGATGTTTATTCTTTACATCTCTACCCATATTTTTGTTGACAGTTATTCGTTATAGGTTCTTTTGTCTTGATTTTTATAAGATGTTACATTTTATCAGGAATTCATCAACACAGAACTGTATGCACGTGTATCTGTAGCTGTAATGTTCGACAAACTCGCAGACATGGCAGATTTGGTCAGTTCGACGGGTGAAAATACTAACGGACTTGCTGCCATTGCATCTGGCAAAATGTTTTTGCTAGAGCTTCTAAATTTCGTGGTATTATATTCTGCTTCATGTTTCTTACTCCCAAGGCTAAAAACCAGCAACTAGGCTGAAGAAATTTGATGTAGTGAATTGATTGTGCATTTGAGATTTCTGTTTGCTGATCATGCAATTTGTGTTCTTCCCAAGAATAACTCTTAAAAAGGATATGCGTCAAACATTCTGACCTAAGCCAGTTAAATGGGAATTTATGGGAGTGGGTTAAGGTAGCAGCATTAGCAGATTTATGAAGAAAGATAGCTTTAGAAATCATCAAATATACTGTGGTCTAAGACTCAAAATGTGAGAATTTTATGACTGTGGGCCTTGTTTTAATGGTTTTCATGTTTGGGTTTTCTAATTCATCTGGAATCCAATGGTGAAGTAGAACAGACAGCAAACATGTCTTTATAATTTGCAATCTGTGTTGCAAGTTCGGGCACGTGAGCTTGAGGTGTGATCTTAAATGTTGATTAAAACTGGGAATTTTAGAATGAGAAGCAAAAGTGATGTAGGAGCGCGTAATTTGTTAACAAACAAGATAATGAACAGAAAGAAAGGGGGTCTAAGAAGAGAAGAATTAAGGACAGGGAAATCAATCTTTATTCGTATAATCATGTTGTCCATGACAATGATAAGTCCTTCTATTTATAGAGCAAGAAATTGAAAGAATATCAAACCAAACAAAATTGTACTAATCTAGAACTTTATCAAAATATCAAATATGATTTAATCTAATCTAATTAAAAAAACTTTAATCAAACTCTAATTTAACTTCTTATCTTGAACTCTATCTTTATTCTTATATCACTCTCTTCTTGATCTCCATCAAAAAGTTTTTGGGGGTCCAATTTGGCCAGGTATGGAGAATTTAGAAGCTATGTAAATTACATCTAAGGATATTTTCTTACGATTGTTTAGAATTTACCTAGCTAAATGATTTTTATGCTGTTTGAGGGTTGACTTACGGACAAAAAATGGTCTGGCTTGCTTGATGAGAGAAACCAAGTATGGCCTATTATGTTTTTATGGACTTGCAAGTTGCAGGAAAACCTAAATGGATAAAGGGAAAATAGTCCTGTAATCAGAACTTAGTTGGAGATTCATGGCTCCCTCTTCTTGAAATCTACAAATTTGAAAGAAGAAAAACTAGTGTTGATTGTTTCACCTTGGTTCACAACACTTGTCTTTGAGTAGTCCAAAATCATGAAAGGTGTACATTGTAAAGGCTGAATTAAGAGGTTAAAAATTCATTATATGCACTTTATATTCATGTTCAAGCTAGATGCCTTCTACTCCCAAGTCCCAAGTAATTATTTGATGGGATTCTTTCCTTATTGGGAAACAATTTGATCATCAGCCATCTCTGTTGTAGTGTTAGTGGAAAGAAGGGTAACTGCATCATGAAGTAAATCCTCATATTTTTTCTTTCTAAGATACAAGGTTAGGTAGTAAGCGTTTACCCGTAAGACAACTGAATAATATATATGTGATTTCTCAGCTTCAAATTTCAAATTTCAGGTGTATCTTGTAGATATTCTTGCAAGGGGTTTAATGACTATTGTGAAGACAGGTGTGTAAAATTAATAAAATATAAAACTAGAATGGTTGGAAGGGGTGCTTTGTACTTTGGAAGAATCACAATTGATAAAGAAGTCACCATTAATTACCAACTTTAGGAGCAAAACAATGTTTAAATAAGGGTTATGCCATGGCTGAGTTTTATGTAGTTCAATAGAGGAAGTTGTTCTCTTAAAGCATTGTGCTATTTGGAACTGTGAAGGATATTTTGTAGCTTTGCTTAGCCATTATGCTTTTATCCCTTCATTCGAGAAGCAAATAAAGCAAAGAGTTAAGTAGTTACTATTCTTAAAAGATTTCAGGAACACAGTTATCTATTGGGTTATTTACTAGTTTTCTTATTTTTAGAGTCATTTACCAGTTTCCTTATTTCCTTATCTTGAAATCTTGTGAGGCTCATATGAAGGCGGACAATGATGTATTTTTTTTTTTTTTTTGCCTCATTGCACGACTAATTATTGACAATAAAATTAGAAATTATTCTGAAGCCCAGTTTTGTGCTCTTGGTACTGCATTATTTTCATTTATTTAATTTGTTTGAAGCATAATCATCCATATCCTCTCTGAACATGGGTGAAAGTGAAATGATGCTATTTTATTGGCAGGTTAATGACAAGGATCTGGCTAAGGAGTTGTATAAAAAATACAGTGCTGTAAGTCCCTCTCTGTTAATTCCAATTTATACTGATGGGAAAGTAAATATAGAAAGTGTATATGAAGATCTAAACTCGTGGATTGTCTTCACTCTTTTGTGGCTTGGTTCTAATATGATTTATATTTTGTAATTTTTCTCCATTTTATCGTTCTGTGGTTTACTTTAGCCATAATCAGTTATTGTTGAAGAGAAGTGGTTCATCTGTGGAAAGATGCATAACATAATGTCATTGAGCATCTGTGAAAGACATATTTCCAATTCATTAAGCAATTATTTCCTTATGCTCCATACTACCGTCATTCAGTGTACTCTGTCTTTTGATAATTATATGCACACTTCTTTTGTTTTTGGCAGATTCATAGACGCAAAGTTCGTGCATGGCAGATGATATGTGTGTTGTCCCAATTCGTTGATCAAGAAAATGTCGAGAAAGTGACATCTAGTTTGCACATATCAATTTATGTAAGTAATTTTGGCTTGTCAATCTCTTTTTAATTAAGGTATTCCAGTTTATGATTTTAAATTTGATTTACTCTAGGTGATGTTGACAAACATCAAATGGATTTTCTTTGAACCTGACTTTGCTTGGTAACATGTGAGAATGGAATGCATGTGTAGAACTAGAATTGTAGAGAACAAGATATTTTAGAAACTATATTACTCATAAATCTGAAATTAACTAAGACCCCAACTCATCAAAGGTGCCATAGTGTTGCAGTGGCCTTGCTTGTATAAACCTTAGTTACAATGACCTTGAAAAGAGAAACTAAATTCTGGTTTTGTTAGTTCTGAATCATTGAAAATGAAACAATGCCTGAAATTTAAGCAACATAATAATGTGTATTTAGATTTAACAATTTGGCTAGAAAAGATATCCTATCATATTCCTCCAGGTTTTATCTTTATGCCATGTGGTAGAGAAGTAAATGGAACATTTTCGCTATGGCTTCTAAAGCACATGGAATTTGCAGTTTGTTCCTTTTTTCCTTATTATTTTCTATATTGTTCTTCACAAATAATAGAGACTATAAGAAGGGGTTTGGTTAATCTGAGATGTTCCCTTCACAAAGTCAGAATGTGGTATATTAAGATTGTTTTACGAAAATCTTATAGCATTCTTTATATATATATATTTTTAATCGAGGCTTATTCCCCAAAACACTTAGGTTGCCAAAATCGATTTTGCTGAATAATCTTACGTGTGTATTTACCTTCTTTATAGTGTTACAAACAATTAATGATACAAAGCATATATGGGAATTAACTATTATGTACAAGGAAACTACCTAATTAACCAAATTAGCTGTAAGTAAATAATTTCTAATAATATACTACCAATACCCCCTTCAAATTGATGTTGGGGAGTCCACAAGCATCAATTTGCTGGCTAGAGAATTATGACGATGGCAAGTCAGGGATTTGGTGAATATATCTGCGGTTTGATGAGTAGTGGAAACATGGGGAAGGGCGATGACTTTAGAATCATAGGCGTCTTGAATATAATGACAGTCCACTTCAATATGTTTGGTGCGTTCATGATACACAGGATTGGCCGCAATCTGAATAGCGCTAGTGTTGTCACCATGTAGCGGTGTAGGCTGTGATTGAGTCATACCCAGTTGTGCAAGAAGTCTACGTAACCATAACCTCAGAACATGCAGCAAACATAGCTCGGTATTCAGCCTCAATGGAGGATTTAGAAACACAGTTTTGTTTCTTACATTTCGAAGAAATGAGAGCATCACCCAGAAAAATACACCAACCAGTAGTAGATCGACGAGAATCAGGACAACCTGCCCAATCAGCATCACTATAGACCGTGAGCGTAAGAGACGACCCCTGAGGGAAGAGTCCATGATGAGCATTTCCAGTAAGATACCGAATAATGCGACGAACAGCTACCGAATGAAGATGATGAGGGGTATCCATAAACTTGCTAACTGTATGAACGGCAAAGGAAATATCCAAACGTGTGATGGTGAGATATATGATACTACCTGCCAACTTCTGATAAAGAGTAGGATCTGGAAGAATATCTCCTTCATTTTTTCGATATTTAACATTTAAGTTCCAAAGGTGTATCAACCGAGGAGGCTTCAGATAGATTAGCCAACCTAATCACGTCTTGAATATACTTATGTTGATTCAAGAAGATACCATGCGATGTAGCATGAACCTCTAACCCAAGGAAGTAAGTTTACCAAGATCTTTCATATGAAAAATTGAGTGTAGATGTTGTTGAAGCTTTGGAATAAGAATGTGGTCAGAGCCGGAGATAATAATGTCATCCACATATACCAACAACAAAACGATGCCATCATTACTCTTGTGAAGAAACAGAGATGCGTCATATTGACTTTGAGTAAAGGAGAAATCCAAAAGGGTGTGACGAAACTTGTCAAACCAAGCCCGATGAGCCTGCTTAAAACCATACAAAGAGCATTTTATCTTACATACAGAGTTGGCAGAGGGAAGAGGCATACCAGAAGGAAGTTTCATGTAAATGTCCTCCTTGGGGTCCCCATGTAAAAAGGCGTTCTTGACATCCATTTGATGAAGAGACCAAGACTGAGAAGCAGCAAGGGATAACAAGAGGCGAACAGTGGTTATATTGGCCACGGGAGCACAAATGTCTCATCATAGTAGATTCCATACTCCTGACATTTACACAAGGCAACTAGCCGAGCCTTATAGTGCTCAAGCGAATCATTAGAACGAAGTTTGACCAAATATACCCATTTACTCCAAATGGGTTTCACAGTTGGCGGATATGGTACAATATCCCAAGTTTGATTGGCTTCAAGGGCCTCAAGTTTTGCATTCATTGCTTGTTGCCAATACTCTTGTCCCATAGCCTGTCTATAAGAGGTAGGGATGAAAATCGAATTAAGGGTAGCAGATATAGAGCTATGGGAAGAAAAATCATACCTATCTGGAGGTCGAGGAACTCGAGAGGTGCGACGAAGAGTGACAGGATGCGGGAGATCATCTGGTGAAGAATCTGATGTCTTAGGTGGAGAATCAGGGAGGCTTAAGGAGACAGATGTCTGAGAAGGAAGCTCGGGAATAGTTTCTGATGCGGCATGCCTGCGAGTGTAAACTAGACCAGGCTTGAATTGAGAGAATTCTGTAGGGAAATTAGGTAATACGGAGAACATATGGAGAGAGATCAATTTTTAAAGTAAAAAAAATTATTTTTCAAAGAAAACAACATTACGGGAAATTCGAATCCGATGTGTCCCAGGATCATAGCAGACATATCATTTCCGAGTCCCACCATATTCCAGAAAGGCACACTTGACAGATTGAGGTGTAAATTGTCCTTTCATGCGGTGGTAAATGAACAAAACAGATACAACCAAAAGGACGAATATGAGAATACGTGGGAGGATGACCAAATAGCTTATAAAATGGAGAAACATTGTCAATAGTGGGAGAAGGTAATCAATTTATGAAATGATCAGCGGTAGATAACGCTTTACACCAAAAACGAGAGGGAACAGAAGACTCAATCAGAAGAGCTCGAACTATGTCAAGAAAATGACGATTCTTGCGTTCTACTACAGCATTTTGTTAAGGTGTAGAAGAACAAGATCGCTGAGAAATAATCCCTTTAGTTTGTAAGAGAGACTAAAACGCATTAGACATATATTCACCTCCTGAGTCAGATCGTAAGATCTTGATAGAAGAGGAAAATTGATTGTCAATGAGAGCACTAAAAGACTGAAAAACAGAAAAAACCTCACTCTTTGCATGAAGAAAGTAAACCCATGTGAAACGACTATAGTCGTTAATAAAGGTAACAAAATATTTATAATGGGCATGAGATATTATAGGTGATAAACCCCATACATGACTTTGAACAATATCAAAAATACGCGAAGCACGAGAACCATAAGAAGGGAACGGTAAAACTTTGCTCTTAGAAAGTTTACATGAGGTACAATCAAGTGAGAAAGATAAAACCAAAGCAGAAGTTTTATTACCAAGTAAACTAGATTTTAACAAATGTTAGAAAAATCAGAATAATATTCTTCAATAGACCGAGAGTCCTGAGCGAAATTTGCCAAGTCAAACTCCAACCGAAGCCGCCGAACATTGTTGCTTTGAGTGTAAATTTTCTTCAAGTACTCCCACATAGCACGAGATGACTTATAAGGTCTGAGATTGAGAACAATTTGAGTTTCAACAGATCCAATGATCCAAGCCATAAGTCGAGAATCCTTTGTTTTCCAAGCAAAGTACTTTTCCTTTTCCTTTTCTGGATCCAAAGGAGGAATACTCCCGTCAATATGTCCCCATAGATCACCTTTGCCTTCAACTAATAACTGAAAATGAAATGCCCATGAAGAGTAGTTCTTCCTGGTAAAGCGAATGCAAACGGAGTCAATATTTTCGTTTGACATGATAAACTCGAGTATAGTACAACCACTAAATTAATTACAACCCAATTTAATAATAATAACTTAAATCAGCAGCCCAAGTCCAAGCCCGAGCCCACCAAAAATCAATTAAAAACACCAACAGCCTAAGCCCACTAAAAATTCAACACCCCCAAAAAACCCAACACAATGGCCCAAGATCACTATCATCGACGAAGAACTCAAGCACGCACGCTGGAAGACGATGAACGACATGGATGAAGATTTGCTCGACCCAAAACCCACAACTAGGCTTGCTAGAAAAATCGAAGAACACACGGATGCTGAGGATGTGCAGAAACGAAGAACACTTAGAGATTGCAACAATCTGAGAAGTGGACCGTTGGAACTCAACCCTGAAAATGCCGACTGAGAGAAAACCAAGTGACAGCGACTATAAACCGTCAATTGACCGCCGAACACTCAAGAGGCGACCACCAAGATCCTTCCTGTGGTGAATCAAGAATTAACTAATTCCAAAATAAAAAAATAGAAACAGTCCACGCCTCAACCGCACAAGAGAAAAAAGATTAGGGCTCTGATACCATACCAAAATCGATTTTGCTGAATAATCTTACATGTGTATTCACCTTCTTTATATGGTGTTACAAACAATTAAGGATACAAAGCATAAATGGAAATTAGGTATTATGCACAAGGAAACTACCTAATAACCAAATTAGCTGTAAGTAAATAATAACTTCTAATAATATACTACTAATAAAGGTTTACTTACCTTAAAGAGGAAAACTCCTTGGTATCCGATTAAGCGTTTTTAAACGTTATCATAACTAGGTGGACCCTTCATTTGGGAAAATGATGCTTGAACAATAACTGCATAGAGATTGCTATTGTTGGGAAGTTTATATTTTGAAAAATAAAAATAAAAATTGAAGAAATGAACCCTTGTTCCAAAAATTGACAGTGTTGGTCATATAAACAATGATAGTGTCAAAGTGAGCTATATTATGGTACTTACTAAGGCACCTATGTTCAAACCTGCCTGGCGGTTTCTTATGTTCTGACATTTGTGGTGTTCTAACTTGTATGACTTCTGGTTTCTTAATATTTCAGTCCTTGCTACTGCATGATAGTATGGTTGTGACTGGTTACAGAATCTAAGATTAAAGAATGTACTATGGATTGTGTTAGTCTATTATAATAGTTGATCTGGTTTTGAAGGAAACATATCACTGGCTTTATATGGTACCATGTGTGTTTAAACACGATTTACAGTTATATGTAATTACAGTTAGTCTATTCTATTTCATTTCTGTATTTACAGTTATATGTAATTATCCTATTTTTAGTTGCTGATCATGCTGATATCTACTTTCATGTCCTTGTAGAGAAACAATTTTCCCTCAGTTCGACAGTACATGGAAACATTCGCAATCCAAATATATTTGAAGTTCCCTTTACTGGTAAAAAGTCAAAGTTCTTCTTTCCTTTTCTTTCTTTCCTCTGCACTGTGACACTCCTATTGGCGACCAATCCTTCATTTTCTGGCAGGAGAAGAATTTTTCGTTAGATCAGAAATGAGTTTAGTCCTCTAATTGGTTTTTGGCTTCTGCTTTGTTCTCATCATTGTATTTATCACTTTTTACTTTTCTGTTCATACCTTTTTGTGCTTGTAGGTACAATGCCGGGATTCAACTATATTTTAAGTAGTGTTAAAATCATAAAATCTAATCATTATTTCATTAACCTTTTTACATACAAAGGAAAACAAATCTTTCTAAGATACATCTATGGCATAGCTACCAGAAACACTTTCTTCTCCAAAAACTTGAGTTGGAGAGCAGTTGAGGTTGCAAATTATATGCTCTGCAACAGGGAGCATGTTCTTGTTCCGAGTTAAAGTTTTTCATTAGCTATTTGGTACTTAACAATATAAATTCAGAGATTTTGGAATGGTTTTCTATTGGAGTGTAGTTTATTTAGTTTTAACGTTCAGCCATGCTGGACAAACGTCTTAATAAATTCAGTATTTTTTTATTTTTTCATCTAAGTGCACTTGACATTGCTGTATTATTACATATGCTCTTACCCATGCCATGTTGTATGGTACATTACATGCATGCTACAATGCAATTGTTTCTAGGCGGTGAATGGAAGATTCTTTGCATAAAAAATTTCTGGACAATGAGAGGAAAATCTTATACGATTCTTTTCTCGCCCATTTGTTATTGTATTGATGAGGTGCTATGGGCTTTGAAAGTAAGTGGTGTGACATGGTCCCTGGGCTTGCTGGCTTCATAGATGACTCACTCCCAACATTGTTGTGCAAAATGGGGGGCAAGGATGTTAAGGATATGATACATGAGTCTATGATAGAGGGTACCTTGATAAAGTTACCATGCTACCTTTGCAACTTTGTTATCTTAAAATGGAATGAGATGTGGATATTGGCAGCCCCGTTAGCTTGGTGAATAGTGTTGTACAAAATTTATAGCAAAATGTTTTGTCAACGAGACTGAAAATGGTGTTGGGGGTGCTGTTGGAGTGCCAAATATGAAGACAAATTAATGGCACTATTCTTGGAAATGAAACGATCCATTTTAGATTCAGAAAAGAGGAAATGGAGGGACTTTTGAACTGTACACTGAGAAAGCGTTTGATCGTGCTTGTTAGTTTTTTTTTTTTTTTTGGCACTCATTTTGAGGTCTAGGGGAATAAAGAAGAACCATATTTCACTTTTGCTATTCATTTTAGTCATTTAGCAAGGTGATATAACCCTTCACTGCTTGTAGTGCCGCTGGAGCATAGATAAAGGCAAGTCACATGCATTTAAAACATGATACTTTAGTGCTATGTGATGTTCATTACGGAAAAGTTAGAAAATTTAAGTGCATTATTGGTTTGAACTAGTTATTTGGCTTATAATGATCCTGGAGAAGTGTGACTGTTAGCAGTTGGGGAGGTGCCTCGAGTCTTGTGCCTGCAGATTCTTGGGATGAAACGTTGGAGTCGAAGCTCTGTTTACCTTGATCTTCCTCTGGGATCTCTTCTTTAACCACCGAAGTATGGAACCTAGTTGTGGAGAAATTTGAGCGGATACTGGGAGGAATAAGAAACTATCTTTCAGCAGGGAACAATGAATCACCCTAAAAGCAGCTTTTAGGGTGGGGCGAAAGATCTGAAAATTATTTTTATTTAAGTTCAACTAAATTTTAATGATGAACATTGGTAATTATAAACTCCAGTAAGGCTCCTACTTTATCAAGGACTTGTACTTTCTTTAGAAAACAAAGTGACAATACAGTGAAACTTCATTATATTTCCTCCTACAACTCATAAAATATGGATCACCATAAACTCTTCAATTGGATCCTGGCGCTTTTGTTCAATTTGTTCAATATTACTCACTGAGAACAATGTTCAACAATATAACAAAATGAGGAGGAATCATGATGAGATAACATACATAAAATTGAGATATTTGTGGTCCAAAGTGTTCTATGTATATTGATAATTAAAATTTTAAATGACCTGTCTTTCTATTTTCTCATCATGAATTTTTATCCTTGACATGTTGGTAAATGTATATATTGTTATTGTTTTGAATCTTTTTTACTTTGTCTTTCTTTTACAGGTTGGGCAACAACTAGTTCCTCTGCTAAGGAATTACAATTTGCGACCTCAGGTAAAAGATGTGGTCATGACGTAGATCTGTGAACTTTTAGTATTTCTCTTCTTTTTATATGTTTTGATTTTTTGTTGTTTCATCTTTGCCAAATGCCATATAATGCACTCGGTGTCAACAATCATATTTTGGTTACAATATTTGTTGAAATGTCTCTTTCCCTTTTCTTTATTTCCGAAATGGGAGATCAAAATCTAACTAGATCTATCTGAAAGTTTTTTTGTTTCGGCCATGTTATTTTTGAGGTCAATGGTCGGGCTGGGTAATTTTTTTATAAACATTGACACCATTTGTATTCCTGGGGGATACTTCTGAACCTTCCTCCTATCATCCATGTTAAATCCTCTTTTATAATTATTACCCCAACAAAGTACGTGAAGCTTCAATTAGGTTTCATTGGAAAGCTTATTTTCAAAGAGTCTCTCTTTCTTTGGCTATATTTAGGAATAATGATTCAAAATGCTTAGTGAAAAGATAAGCTAGACAAAGAAAATCTCCACAAGAGAAGGAAGATACAATGAGAAAAGAAGTCTATGCAAGGACGGTTAAGGAAGATAGAAGACAAAGTAGAGTGTGTCAAGAGAAGGCAGAAACTATTTAAAAGATAATCAAGATGTCATCTCTAAAATATATGGAACTATTCACCATTGGATCCGAATTTAGAAATGTGGACGGTGACATGTGAGGAGCATGGCAATATAAATTCTTTAAAGATTAAACACTTATGTATTATATATTTACTTTTATATATTTTTTTAAAAATCAATCTTTTAGAGAGTCATATTTTGAATCAGACCATACATTGTTTTGCCAATTTTATATTCTAAAATTTAATGGAGCTCTACGCGTCCTTGATGCGTCGAGATGTTTACCATATGTTAGAAATATAAAGAATATTAGTAATATATGAAGCATATTGAAACGTTTCCGAGACGTGTTCGAGAATTGGAAATCTAAAAAATAGGATATATCGTGTGGTATGTCGGAGACGTTCTTCTAGTGTCTTAAGAATTGTTGGCATCTACCACTGACATGTCTCATTAGGAGTGTGTACTTTATAGTTCAAATTATTAAATTAAAAAGAACTATCCATTGTAGAATTGATTCAAGCAAGTCTAGTTTAGGTGCTTTGACTGAGCCTATTTGCAAATCTGAAGGGAAGGGTGGTGGCTGCTACATGTGAGTTCGATTACATATGCAAAGTGAAAGTTGGGGAATGGCTAAATGGGATGGTGACCATGTGGCTCATTGTGGTGCAGGCTATGATTGGTGATGTGAGGGAGTGGTAAGTGAAGAAGATGGGTATAATGGTCTTGTTTTTTTTTTTTTTATTAAACCACTAGATCTAAAAGATTAAACTGTCATATAAGGCCAAATGTGTATTATTTAATTATTATCTTCAACACATTCCCTCATGTGTAGGCGGAATTTAATGTTTCCTATTAAAGATATACACGTGCTTAATTTTTAAAAAATAGGTGGCGATGAGACTTGAATCAAGGATCTTTGCCTGCAATGATAGATGTTAAATCACTCGATCTAAAAGTTTAAATTATTACTTATTAGATAAGGTCAAATATATATCATTAAATATTATTGTTAAGTATGATTTTACATTTATTTGAACAACCACTTGGAAGTACTTTTATGGTTTAGATACTTAATTTTGTGTGTTTGTCACGCGTTTTTTACAACGTGAATTTATGTCGCAAGTGTACGGTGTCAAGTTTTGTACTATAATGATTGAGTTAAGAGTGTCGAACCCACAAGGATTGTATTTAATTTCTACCAAGTACTATAATTGAGTAGCTTCTATTTTGTCTAGACAAATGAATGATTGATTGAATGTTTTAACTAATCTAACGTGATTCGTTGTGACAAAATTGAAGAATGCAAATTATCAAATTGAGAAAGCTTAGAGAAAGATTTCATCTAACTTTCAATTATTATTCAATGATATCCAATTATTCCAATTGATTTCCCTATATTTAAAAGCAAGAATCATAATATATTTCTCTCCCCTCTCTCGAGTGCCGGCTAGAAAATAATCCTAAAATTCAATCCCAATATCTCTATTCCAAATTAAAGTCTAGAATTTATCAAAGTCTCGATTTTTTTGTGGAGTAAGCTTCATAGATTTTATACTTTCTCTCGAAACTCATAAAACCTACGTTGTGTCAATTCTATGATAACGCCTAAATTTCCCTCTCTCGAGTGCCGGAATTGAATAGCATCTATTCATTTAATTATTGATCAGGTAATTGAAAGCTTTAAAATCATGACACAATTAAATATATGCGGGAAAGTCAAATAGAAATAACTATGGAATCATCGAGTCACAATCTCAAATTTGGCTACATCAAACCCTAGAATATGAATTTAACTCATGATATAATCTATGGAATTATAAAAATTCATATAAGAAAACATAGGGAAAATAATAGAAAAAACTAAGATTGTGGATCTTCAATCTTCTTCCTTCATGTTGTTCTTGCCTCCTTGGTTCTTTTCAATCTTGCATCCCTTCAATTCTCTCCCTCCAAATAGGGTTTTTGATGCATTTATAGCATTTTGGAGTTTTGTAACGAATTAGGGTTGAATTGGGCTAAGAAAAGATTCCAAAAATATGAAAATACGTTTCCCCCACCCGGCGAGGCCTCTGGGCGCCGTGCTTGCTGCTGATTTTCAGAATAGTGGGCGCCAGGTGGGCACCGTGGTGCCCGATTCGGGTACAACGACCTACTGCACCTTCTTTCAGTATTTTTATCATAACTTTTTTTCATGATATCCGATTGAGATGATTCAAGTTGCATTGGAAAGCTAACTCAAATGGCTACAACTTTGCTTCAAACATCATCCTTCAATTCGATTGTTTACTGTGTCAAAAGTAAGTCTCAATATGAGACTAAAAATCCGAAGCAAAACTTTTTCGGTTGGAATTTAATGTGTGATCACTCTTTGGTTATATTTGATCCCTTTGACATCTTTCTTCATCCAATTGACCATTAACACACTCAAATCTTTATCATGAGGTTCGACTCAACTTTTGAGTATTTGCACTTTAGTCTCCGAACTTTGGAACTCTTACAATTTAGCCATTTTCTCCAAATTTGTCAACTTTTGCTTATTTTCTTCAATTTCATCAACCTATATCACAACATCAAAGCACACATAAAAACAATCTAAAACTCTCTCAAGGGTAACAAAATAATGAATTAAGTGGTATAAATATCGTGAGTGTGGAGCACTCATCAGTGTTTATTGATTGTTTTAGGAGAAAACACGGTATTGGATGAGAAAAGATGAAAATGAACGAATTAATCAATTAGGACTAAAGGAGGACAAATTTTGGTAACGGGGTCTAAATGGTCGAGTTTGGAAGTTGAAGGACCTACACTGCAATAATGTAGGACTTAGCTGAACAAGAAAATGGATAGATGGACCAATTCATACAAATGACAAAAGAAGTACCTACGATTGCAAGGCTGGAAATTATGAAGTTAGCAACCAAACATTGTTAACCGTGCGATCGCATGGTTCATATGGGAAGCTAAGATTAGTTTTTGTAATCCGACTCAACCTCTGATTTTTAACATTTTGGTACTCGATTTTAGACCTAAATAGGGGACTATAAATAGGTTTATTTTATTCTTTTCAAGGAAGACATAATATGGAGAGCAAAAGCACATAATTCAAGATCAGGAGAGAAGAAATCAAAGAGAAAATTCAAGAAGTTAGTATTTCAAGATTAGGGCTTAGAAAGGAGATTTTTGGTGGAAGATCGTCGACCTTTCTTCGTCTTTATTTCAAAATCGGTGATGCAGTCAATTCTTTTCTTTTATTTTTCTTTCCACATCTCGTGTAACTAAACTCATAGTTGGGGCAAACAATGTAACCTAGTCTGAACCTTTAATTTTAATTTTCAAGATTCTTGTATTTAAGTTTTTCAAGTGTTGATTTTACTTATAGTTCTTAATGCTATGAAATAATTGGTCATTATAACATTGAATTGTGAATTTGTAATGAATCGAGAGGTAAGTTAGAAATTTGGAGCACATAGTAAAATTTGTCAATTTGGATAAAAGGTAGAGATACACTTTTATGGTTATCGCATTCATTAAATACTTAGGAGCTTAAATGCTTCTAATTGAGACTTATTTGAATTCATATAGAGATAGGTGAATTGACTTGACTAGATAACGTTAATTTGAACCCGAGAGAGGCAAATTGATTAATTAAGAGAAAAATAGACCAAATACAACATTCGGAATGAATCTTGAGAGGCGAGATTAAAGGTGATAATTATTGGTAAAATTGCGAGTCCTAACATTATACATTCATACAAAAAATTCTAATTTGAGTTAATTGCACACTTTTTAAATCATTTTAGTGAAACGAAAGTATTTAGGAATTTTATTGAATCACGTTTAATTGATTTTATTCAAATAGGAGTGAGGAATAGTAAATTATCTGTTAAATAATCATACATTGCAATAAAAATCAGGCAACAATAATCTTCAACACTTCTAATTTAAAATAAGGGTATAATATTCTTTTTACAATTTTTGGCTTTTTAGTGGTTAATCCGACAACTATCATCCGTTGGGGGCATAAATGTTGCAAAGGCGAAAGGTTCACTACCTAGATGCTCAGAATTGAAGGTTGGGGATCTAAATGCTCTATTTCACATGGGTTGGGTACCTCATCAGTTTTCCCTACCAATTATTGTCTCCACTTGTCTTTTAATTGGAAGTTGTTTGTAAAGAAAAAGGTATTAGGCATCTACCTAATATAAGTGAACTTTATTTTGAAACAACCAAGAGTGTAATTGTACACATTCAATTTGGGACACAGAGGATAATGTCTAGCCACGTTCTCAAACTTTAGCTACATGTTACATCCCCATTGATTAATACATTAATTGACATATTTCCCGTGTTCGATGTATTTGTGAATTGTTACCTCACAATATATGCTAAACTTTGCATTTTCTTTTTGTGATTTGTAACATGGAATATCAACTAAAATACCTGCCTCTTCTTTGCTTGGTTTCCGAAATATTGCAAATGTCCATTTAATCTGCTTTCCAGTTTCAATATATTTTTGCATTTTCTTTTTGTGATTTGTAACATGGCATATCAACTTTAATACCTGCCTCTCTTCTTTGCTTGGTTTCTGAAATATTGCATATGCCCATTTAATCTGCTTTTCAGTTTCAATATATCTTGTTGAACTGCAGGCTTTATCATCATATGTATTCATAGCAGCTAATATCATTCTCCACTCAAAGGAAGAGATCCAATCTAGGCATCTTGATGAATTACTTCCTCCTATAATTCCTTTGTTGACATCACATCATCATACTTTGCGGGGATTTACGCAGGTCAATCTCTGATGAAAAATGATCGTGACATGTTTCATTTGGAGTGTATAGGTGTTTAAATCTGATGGTTGTATTTTTTTGTAGATATTAGTGTATCATGTTCTCCAAAAATTGTTGCCTTCATCAGATTGTGGGTCTAGTTTCACCATGTCCTTGGAGAAAAAGTGCTTTGAAGACTTGAAATTTTACTTGGAGCATAACTCGGACTGTGCACGGTATGGTTTGATATCCAGAATCATTGTCCTGAAATTCTCTTTTGCCGAAAGTAAACTAAAGTAGTTATGACTTACTAGTTAGCAGACCTTATGATACATGTAAGTTGGCTTCAATTGTCTTGGCATTGATCTTTAACTGTCATTCTTAAGCTAAGAAATTTTTCTTCAAGTACATAAATAATTGTTTGAGAAAAACGCAAGTAAATCATTTGAATATGGGTCTCAGATTTCAACCATCTATTGTTCAGACACACTATTATTGTATTTCTTTGTTTGTTTCTCCGCTAATATGTTTTAAAACACTTTGAATCCCATTTTTCACGCAGACATGCATTGAATTTGATACTGCATAGTTACGGAGTTCTAATGTCTTCTATCTTGGTTCTTTTTAGTTGTTATTTTATGTGTATTAACAATGATAGTAGAGTTTAAAGTTTAAAATTCAGTGCAATTTTTAGATGAGACATTGAAAGTTTTTTTTTTTTTTTTTTAACGAGAGAGTAAGTTTTGATCTTCCGTTTAATTACTAATGTTGACATTTTTGGCTTCCATTAACTTTAGTTGGACTTCATAGGAAGTATTTTTATCACTAAATTGAATCAAATCTATAGCTTGTTTGAAAAGTTATTTAAGCAAACTGATGTAGTACATCACAACTACAACTAATAGTTTCACTTTATGTAGGAGTTTTGTCTTTTTTAATTATCTTTTCTAATTTCATTTTCTAGTTGTAATATGTTTTATTCTTAAATCTTGTTTAGATTATGATTAGTTTATTTCCTTTTAGAATTTAGTTTCTTTATTTTGGTTTCCTTTCATTAATAAAATTAGGGAATAATTTTATCCATAAATACATATGGGTATTGTACACTTTCATAACATCCATTATTATTCAATCAGTACAAAACAATTTATTCAAATATAGTTCTTTCATTAAAATTCTTATTACAAAAATTCATAACGCTTCCGTACCAAAATTGGTATCAGAGCAAGAAAATTACCTTATTCTGATGGCCGACGATGGTACTGGTGGTAGTTGAACCGCTGACGACTAACGGAGGCTCGACAGACTCGAACAACGAATCGAGGGGATCGACAATGCTCTTCGCAATATAACGTAGATGATGACTGCGTTAACTATGAAGGGCAGGAACGAGAAACAACCATAATGAGAAGAAGCCTGGTAAAGGAAAGATGACCTAAGCTCTGAAGATGAAGAAGACATCGACCATCAACCACGATATCTTGACTTGGGCGCAAGAAATTCTGGAGCTACATTGGACGTCGACCCATGTCGGGGAAGAGGCGTTGACCCGCTACAGATAACACACTCCGACAATAGGAACCAGAACACCATTGTTAAGCTACCTTGCATGCGAACCCAGTTGCGAATCGCGACCTTCATGAGGTTGTCCCTCTACGGTTCTACGAGCAAAGAAATAGGGGATGAGGAGGATGGTGAGATGAAGGCGACCAGCGACAGGGTGTCCTAACCGACGGCGAGATGAACTCAGTAACCGGCTGCGAGCTCTGAGAAATCTTGAGCGAGAGGCAGACGCAATTTGATTTGAGGAAAGAAATTGATTTTGACCGTTGTTTTAATTTTGACTGAAGATATAGGGTGGATGGAGGTATTAATTTTGACCCCGACAATTTTGACCAAGATTATAATGTTGATCGGGATTACATTGTCGACCAAGGAATTAATTTGGACCGAGGTCCTAATTTTGATTGAGGTCCTAATTTTCAGCCAAGGGCTAGAGGCTATTAACAAAGACGGCCACGGGGGTTCAACTATTCATCCGAAGAAGATAATTTTTGACCAAGGGTTAATAATCGGGGTAAAAATGTTCAAAAATTTAAGATGAAGATGGACCTGCCAAGTTTGATGGTCGATTAAACATTGAAGATTTTTTGAATTGGATCCATGCAGTAGAATTTTTTTCGACTATTTGAATATCTCAGAACAAGCCAAGTTAAACTTGTAGCATATATATAAATTAAAAGATGGAGCTTCGGCACAGTGGGAACAACTTCAATTTAATCGTCAACGACTAGGAAAACGTGTGCAAACTTGGCCTAAGATGAAACGGTTATTGCAAAGACGATTTCTCCCCCAAATTATGAGCAATTTTTGTACCAACAATATCAGAATTGTCGACAAAACAACCGAACAGTAAACAAGTACACAGAGGAATTCTATCGATTGAATGCCCGAGTTAATTTGTTTGAAACAGAAGCTCAATTAATTGTCGATATATAGGAGGCCTAAAATTAGTCATTCAAGACCGACTAGCTCTTCAGGATGTTTAGACCATGACAGATGCAGTCAATTTAGTAATGAAAGTGGAAAATCAGATGAATAGGACCACAACTCGTGCTCAAGGTAATTTCGACGATCAAGTCAAGAAGCTTATTCTACCCTAAAGGGTGCAACGACCCTAGGCAACAACAATAATAATAGTAAGGATATCGTTCCAATTTAGAATTCGGTGCAGACCCTTCTCCATACAAGATTGCTTGGATTAAAAAAGGCCCAGAAGTTCAAGTTCTAGAGATTTGTAAAATTCCTTTGTCGATTGGGAAATATTACAAAGATGAGATCATATGCAATGTGGTAGATATGGATGCTTGTTATTTTATTGAGTTGTCCGTGGCACTATGACGTCGATGCCACTTATAAGAGGTGGGACAACACTTCCATATTTTGGTGGTTTGATAAGAAGATCATTTTAGTACCACAATCTCAACCTTTGGAATCAAGGAAATCACTTTTACCAACATATCGAGCCCATAATTCTTTGAACCAGTAAAAAAGCTTCAGACTATATTAGCATTAGTAGTTAAAGGTCAATCCGAAGCAACCATACAGATTCCCTCCAAAGTTCAAAAGTTACTTGCTAATTTTGTTGATATAGCACCTAGTGAATTACCAAACGAGTTGCCTCCTATGCGAAACATTCAACATCATGTTAATTTCACACCTGGAGCTAGTTTGCCTAATGTACCACATTATCACATGAGCCCAGTTGAACATGAAGAGCTGCAGCGACAGGTTAATAAGTTACTTGATAAAGGGTTGATTCGTGACAATATGAGTCCTTATGTAGTTCCCGCTTTACTCTCTCCAAAGAAGGATGGCAATTGACGAATGTGTACAGATAGATTCCTGGACAGCCGTGCTATTAATAAAATAACAATCAAGCATCATTTTTCCATTTCACGTCTTAATGATATGCTCAACAGGTTATAAGGGGCATTGGTATTCACCAAACTTGATTTAAGGAGTGGCTATCATTAGATCCGTATTCGAACTGGCGACGAGTGGAAAATAGCTTTTAAAACCAAGGATGGTCTCTACGAGTGGTTAGTGATGCCATTTGGGCGGTAAAAAGCACCAAGCACATTCATGCGATTAATGAACTAGGTTTTTCGTCCGTTTGGGAAAAGTTTGTGGTAGTCTATTTTGATGGTATTCTTATCTACTGCAAGAATGAAGATGAGGACTTTTCACATCTTAAAGAAGTTCTCTCAGTCCTACGAGATAATAAATTATATCAATCTCAAAAAGTGCATATTTATGACTGACCAACTTTTATTTCTTGGCTTTATGGTGGGAAAGGATGATATCCAGGTTGATGAGGCAAAGGTGAAAGCAATACGCGAATGGTCGGCTCCTTAAACCGTGCGAGAAGTACAAAAATTTCATGAGCTAGCAACTTTTTACAAGTGTTTCATTCGAGGATTCAGTACAATCATGGCGCTTATTACAGACTACTTGAACATAGGCCAATTTCAATGGGGGCAAAGCACAAGATAATAGTTTTGAGGCAATAAAAACCAAGTTATGCACTATACCGTGGTTGGCACTACCTAGCTTCGAAAAAGTATTTGAAGTTGAGTGATATGCTTCAGTTATGGGAATTGGAGCAGTATTATCTCAAGAAGGTCGCCCAGTCGAAATTTTTAGTGAAAAGGTTAGCGAGTCTCGACAAAAGTGGACTACTTATGAGTTAGAATTTTATGCCGTTATTCGAGCTTTAAAGCATTGGGAATATTACTTGATACAACGAGAATTTGTGTTATTTATTGATCATCAAGCTTTGAAGTTTGTTAATTCTCAAAAAACAATGAATCGAATGCACGCTCGGTGGATTACCTTTTTTGCAGAAATTCACTTTTGTTATAAAGCATAAATCAGGCCAACATAATAAAGTAGCAGACGCTTTAAGTTGACGAGCATCTCTTTTAGCTACAATTAGCACTGGGTTTGATTGCTCAAAGGAACTTTATGCGACTGATGAGGATTTTGGCGATATATGGACTCGATGCAGTGAGGGAATTTATACCCGATTACCTACTTCAGGAAGGATTCTTGTTTAAAGGGACGCAATTATGCATTCCTCCTCCTTTTCATGAGGACTTGATTCGAGAACTATGGATTAGGAGTACATGTCGGTCGGGACAAGACAAATTAGCTTGGTTGAAGAGAGATTTTATTAGCCCCAGCTCAAAAGAGACATTGGTCATTTTTCGCATTCTTCAAAAGATTGGTTATCTGCTTACAAAGTTGACCTTCCATCTAATATGAACATTTCCAATACTTTTAATGTTGCTGATATCTTCAAGTACTTTCCTCAAGATGAGTTTTCCTTAGAACCGCAAAACTTGAGGACGAGTTTTATTCAAGCGGAGGGGATTGATGTAGTACATTACAACTATAATTAATTGTTTCACTTTATCTAGGAGTTTGTCTTTTTTTAATTAACTTTTCTAGTTGTAATAGGTTTTATTCTTAAATTTTGTTTAGATTAGGATTAGTTTATTTACCTTTAGAATTTAGTTTCTTTATTTTGATTTCCTTTTATTAATAGGATTAGAGAATAATTTTGTCTATAAATATAGGGGTAATGTACATTTTCATAACATCTATTATTATTCAATCAATACAAAGCAAGTTATCCCAATATAGTTCTTTCATTACAATTCTTATTACAAGATTTCATAACGCTTCCGCACTACAAACACAATAATTAAATTTATAGTAAATATCTAATTCCTGAAACTGATTATTTTATTTTATTTTCTCAAGGGTGATAAATGTTATTTTCCGTTCAAAATTCTCTTTCCCTGAAAATGTTTCTTCACTCAAATGTATTGAATTCGAGGACTGCAGGTTTAGGATAATATGTTTAGGAATTTTAGGAAATCACTTCCAAAAGAGTTTTGGATAACTGGATATTGTTTTATCAAAATGCAAAGATTGTCGGTAAACATAATTGAATTAGAATTTCTGGAGTTCCAATTATATGGGGGAAGAAAGTTCAGATGTAATGATTGAATGTAACAAAGTAAATATGAATACAATCAACTAATCGTTATAGTTTTTAACAAGGCTACAGTTTCTAGATGGCCATGTCCCATTTTTAGTGCTCAAAACTAAAGCTACTTATCAGAGACAGAGAACAAGAGGAAAGGAATATAGGGAGAGGGACAGAGTGAGAAAACTAGTGATTGTTGAAAGTGATAAATTCTGGATTTAATGTTTATTTATTTATTATTGTTGACGCTTCATAGGGCTGTAATGTTTTCCATTTAATCTTCTTCTTGATTATTAATGCAGTTTAAGAGTGTCAATGGACGGTTATATTGATGCTTTTGATCCTATGAAGTCTATTTTACCAGCTGGAATTTTCACAAATCGGGTTGAGGTCAGTACTGATAGATTATTTTTACTTGGTAGAAATTTAGAACTTGTACCACATGTTTTCAAAGGTTGGCAATACTTTCTCATCATAAAGCCTTTTACAATATCAGTTTGTCACCTCGGGACATGAAGATTTCACCCAACATCACATAGCCATAGTGGATCCCACCTCCAATATATGATGACTGGCGTTTCTACTTCTTTGTGGCGGACTTTCTTAGCTATGTTATAATTGATTAAAGAACCGTCATTTGAACTACATGACTTAGTACATCTGTGTCTATGATTCCCATAGTCAGTCTGCCAATGTCCAGGTTGGGATTCAAGGAGTTTCTCTGCATGTTCTATTATTAGTTTACAATTT
Organism: Fraxinus quadrangulata; assembly: GCA_903798255.1. Classification (NCBI taxonomy): domain Eukaryota; kingdom Viridiplantae; phylum Streptophyta; class Magnoliopsida; order Lamiales; family Oleaceae; genus Fraxinus; species Fraxinus quadrangulata. Next base: position 55,752 of record CAIGRB010056815.1, read on the forward strand.
AGACCACAGAGAGAAGGTTTTATGAGTAGGATCAGTAATTTTAAGACAACAGAAAGGGGAAAGAGTTCCGTGGCACTTTTAGGCGTGGTTAATTCTTTTGCATTTGACTAAAGTTCCTTCTTTAAATTGTAAAATTAAAATATATGGATTTGAACATCTTTGGGCTTGAGAATCTTAAATGCTAAACTGACTATGCTTTATGGTTCTGAGTGTTGAACTGTTAGAGTTCACGATGGAATGTAGAGGAAATGACAATGATAAGATGGAGGGTGGTCATATTAAAATTGATAGAATAAGAATTGAGAATATACGTGAATAAGTGGAAGGTGGCATCGATTGAGAACAAGTTATGGGAAGGATGACTTCAGTGGTTGGATCATATTTTGCATCGACCTAAAGAGACGACATTTGTGAGAATGACATGATTTTGATAAAGAAAGAAGATGAAGGACTAGACATCTACCAACTTGGCCTACGGCCTAACAAGAAGAAAGAATCTTTATGATGGTTTTCATGTAAGCATGACAGATAAATGTGCTAACTATCGGCAGGTTCATTGTGCTAATGCAAATAATCTTTGAGATATGTTTTTCCTTATGCTGTGTCCAGTGAACCTCTGAAAGATTACCTTCTAAGGTGTGAATATATTTGAAAAACAGGTATATTTCACTGGAGTATGTCTCCCAATAGACTTTGGTGACACATTTTGTTGAAAAGAAATAGGGGAGTCTTTATGCAAGTGATGATGCCTTTAACTAAACTGAAAAGTTGTTTTCCCACATCTTTCTCGAGCCAAGAGTTAGTTCCTTACTCATCCGGTTCTTTCTTGGATGTTTTTGACAAACCTTATTGTAGAATTCCGATTCTAAATCCCTTCTAGCGTAATCTTTGATTGTATTCTATATTAGTTAAGAGTTTATTTTTGGTAAATTAGCTTTTGGGAATTAATTGACATAAGCTTTAGAATCAAGGAGGGTTATTCATCTTCTTTCTTCACTTATCCTTGTTTGAATAGGCGATTTTGTATCACAGTCTATGCAAACCTTTTGTGCATAGGTTGCACCTCTTTCATGCAATGGCCAATGTTAGTAGGTTTAACGTAATTTTTTTATTTTTCTGGAATGTTTGCAGGAACTTGAATTTGAATGTGTTCCAGCTACCCTCATGGATCGAGTTACTAACTTTTTAAATGTAAGCAAGTTACTGTTTCTTTGAGTTTTTCATGGGTTTGATCTCTCATCAGTGGTTCTCACAGGATACTAGGGAAGATCTTAGATGCTCAATGGCAAAGGATGCTGCTTCTATCAAGAATGATAGTTTCCGTACCGATGATGACCCCAAGTGCACTGAGATGTTGAACTCCAATGAAGGAGAATTATTAATCCAGCTGCAAAAGGATATATCATATGACTTTCAAAGAAAAATCAGTTTTCCCAGACATGATATGCAAGAGATGGCTTCTACTTCCTTCTGGGACAATAAATCATCATACAGATCACTTCTTGGTACGTTATAATAAGTGCATTCTTCTACCCTGCACAATACAATGTAGTTTTTGATATGTGAAATTGAACAAGTGTTGCATCTTTTATGGTGAAACCTATGTAATATGTAATAATTAAAATCAACACGAGAATGAGAAAGAGAAAGAAATCTCTTGGATAGCATATTGTTGCTTCCTTGCTTTCCTTTTACTTCTGCTACTGTCTACATTTTAAGTAAGAATAATAAATGGACTCATCATAGGATGCTGGACAAAAACATACAACACAGACTGTCGAGGAGAGATCTAACACTTTTTGATAATTCTATCTGATCTTACGTACTCAATTGCAGCCAACATGAATATATAGTCTGCTTCAACAAATTATTTTGTGGGGCTGAGCATTTGAGTGAAGAATGTATTATGGCTAAATTAATCTCTCTTTCAGATGCATTGAGAAATTCATGCTTTTTCTATATATAGTGTTGGATATTGGCTGGCGGTTCTTTATGCTGTTACTCATGCTGGAGATGCTTGGCAGATAATTCTGTAATGAATAACTTGTATGCTGGACTGATTCAAAGATTTTTTGTTTCTAAAGTTCACATATGAAAGCGTATTTTTCACATTCCATAACTAAAATAAGAACAATACATGATCTTGCTATTTCCAAAGAAAAATGACAAATGTTGAAGTTATCTCTGGCGTTTTTGGTATGAAACATGTAGGATGTGATAATCAAACAACCAACCTTTTCGCTCCAACACTCTTCGACTTCCCATCATGTGCGTAGGCTTCCCATAACAAACAAACACGCATATTTATATATATGAATACGTCAATCTTAGCATTAAGTTTCCTTCTAAGTGATTTCATGTTGTCAATGGGTCATATGAAGGGTGTGTATACGTGCATTTTGAGATCTTAATCTTGTGCACTCGTTCAGGATACATAGCAGCTCAATTTACAGAGAGGATGCATGTCTACACATCTCTGACCTCAAAGATACTCGTGCATATATAATTCCCATTGTCCTTGAGGAAATATCAACTCTTTTCCTGTTTTTTCTTTTGTTTGGTGGTAAGGGCTGGAGTTATGAAACATTCAAATTTGTAATACTTGTGTACTAGTAACACTTTGGATTTTGTATGTGAGTCAACGTATAAGGCATGAGATAGCGAGTCAACTGATGAGTCAAACTTCTTTGCATTTTTGTTGGTTTTGGTTAAATTGGATAGAATCTTTCATACTAATTTTATTCAGTTAATTTAGGATTTGTAAGTGTGACAGGTACTGAATAGATGTTTCAAAAACTTGTTTTCTTGTTCTTGTTTCAATAAAGGGAGCAGCCTGGGAAATGTGAGTCATATAGAACCTGATAGCTTTCTTCTAAGTTTCTGAAAATTGTATAGTTTTACGATTTAGATTCTGCAAGTGGGAATATTATCTTGGGCGCAAGTCTTTTGACTGCGTGATTATTTTGATTTTGATATTAGAAGTTGATAGACTGGTTTGAAGTCAAAACTTGTTGCAGAAAATTTACCTAATACTTCAATTTTTGATATGGTATTTCCACTGTTTCGATGAGATAAATCTATTCTCTATCGCCCTGTGCACTCTGTGCTTGATAATGAAGCACAGTGGAAGATACTTAATTTCTTGTCTCTGCCAACTGATATGAGCAACAGCAGTTAAACTTTCCTGATTCGTGAAATGCAGATATAGAAAATGAAGATCAGCTTCTTGATAATTTGCTACACTCAAGAAGCATGGCGACGGATAAGTTAAGAGCAAGCCGACAACAAATAATTCTTGTAGCATCACTTATTGATCGGATACCTAATCTTGCTGGATTAGCACGGACTTGTGAGGTGGGTTAGATTAATTTTGTATTTTGACACGTTTGTATTCAACTTCATTGATATGGCTCCGTTTGAATCTTACTATTTTATATGCAATTTCATTAATATGACAATCTTGACTAATATCAGGTATTTAGGGCAGCAGGACTAGCAGTTGCAGACAAAAGCATATTAAAGGACAAGCAGTTCCAACTCATCAGGTATTGAACATAATTCATAAATTCTTTTCTGAGTATTCCGTATTAATTAATGTTTCTCATTTGTATGGATCTTTATACCATTCAGTGAATTATGATAGTAGATTATTTTGAAGGGTTGCATAGCCAATCTGATTCCTCTTGAAAATTTATCGCATATTTTCTAGTTATCCAAATTTACACAGTAGTTTTCATTTATTTTTATAGTTGTGTACTTCTCTGCTCAAAGATTGTGCAGCAAGTAGTGTTAGATCTTGGATTCGTGCCCACAGATATTTGCCCAATCCCTCAGCCATGGGCATTCTATTGTGAATTGCTTAAATTTATTGGCTTTTTACATGGTGGGGGGGCGAACACAATTTATGCAATGGCCAGAACATCACTTCTGTATCTTTTCTGAAAAGAAGAAATTAAAAGAAAGACAAAGTGAATATGATATTATTTTTGTGACTGCAGTGAAAGAAAATATGTTTTACAAGATCTTTTAATTCGACAGCTAAAATAATTGAATAATGTCAAACAAATTCATGAAGTTAAGCAATCAGTGAATAGAGGACACCAAATGAATTTATTGGCTCTTCAAAATACGTATACTGAGAAACTAAGAAAGAGTAGCAGGCTTAAATGTGGTATTTGTAGATGTTCATGTATTTGCCTAGATTGTCTTCTTCTTGACCTCGAGACTTGGTAATACTTTTGATAATGTTTCTTTGAATATCAATTTCTGTGAGTCAACAGCAAAGAATGGGCAGAAAGAAACCTACCCATTAATGATGGAACACAAAACTCTAGGATTTTTTTTTTCAATCTCAACTAAATATATGCAGTAGGATTAAAATATTAGAGAAATTAAAGATGAAACCTGAAAAACTGGCAGCACTATTTGCAGAGTACAATTTTGTACTTGTCAAAGTCTGCAGTAGTGACGTATTTTTTACTCATTCCTATTAACTTTTTTTTGGTATTTCAGTGTAACAGCAGAAAAGTGGGTTCCAGTTGTGGAAGTCCCAGAGAGAAGTTTGAAAAATTTCTTGGAGAAGAAGAAGAAAGAGGGATTCGCTCTCTTTGGTCTAGAGCAAACTGCAAATAGCATACCACTGGACCGATGCGTTTTCCCTACGAAGACGGTAAGTTTTATTGAATCATATATCTCTTCAACTTCACATGAATCCTAAAATAGAGCATGTACCCCTGACCTGAAATTACAGAGGCTTTCGATAATTTAACTCTATCAATAGTGGAAAGATGTGATGGTATACTACTATTTTCCAGAATTGAACTACATTTGATTTTTTTTTCTAATAGGAAATCTTGTCCTCTTCTTTCTTTATCTCCAATACCTCTGTACATATTCCCCCTTTGCAAAAAATGCACTTGCATACACAGAGACAGACAAACGTAGCATATTCTTACACTATCAGGTCAATGACTCCAAATTATTCTCGCACATTTATTTTCAGGGTTAATGATAGATACTTGTCGATTCTGGCAGGTATTAGTCCTTGGCCGTGAAAAGGAGGGAATCCCTGTGGAGATAATCCACATGCTGGATGCTTGTGTTGAAATTCCACAGCTAGGAGTAGTTAGGTCACTCAACGTTCATGTCAGTGGTGCCATTGCCCTCTGGGAATACACTCGGCAGCAAATTTCACATTGAATTCTATACTTCGAATCTGACTGTATTCTATTCAAGGGGAAGGAACAGTCTGTGACACCTTTCCACTTCACTGAGATTCTCAACATATAACTATAAATTCGACGTAAAATTTGAAATGTAGTACAGGTACAGACATTGGCATAGGAGGTTTCTCTGTCATTTCCTGTTTCAGGGTCCTGTTTTTAGCAGGATGTTTGGCTCTTTCTTATATGTGGGTGGACTGGTTGACGAGGAGATTGTACCGTTTGAGCCATTTTCTTCCCAGATATGAGAGTGACAGCTAGTGTAGCAAGTATGGCTAAGCGATTGTACCATTTGATTTAACTAGCTTAAAATAAGTTACTTATAAAGCATTTTTCATACATTGTCTTTTATTAACAAAAAAATATTTTTTAAGTGAAGCATCTTTGAAGTACGGACAAACATTGACTTGATTTTTACACAATAAATAAATAAATAAAATGGCCGACTTTGGCTTTATTGCCAAAATGCTACATAACATTGTTTACCAAATATTGATTATGCATCTCATCTCAAAGCGTTTTGGATTTCTTATTTGGAACAAGTTGTACCAATCATGACTATACGGTTTCGATCCAAACAAGAAGCACGTTGGCGTTATAACTAGGCCTGCATAACTATATACATTTGAGGTCACTGTACTTTGAACGATTTTTAATAGGGTTACTAAACTTTCATTTGTGTCAAATGGGTTACTATACTTTAATTCTATTTCAATTTAGGCTGTTTTGTTCAATTCCTTCACATTGCTTAACATTGGACCCTAATGCAGCGGTTACATACTGCCATAAAAAAGACTTAGAAGAAGTGATACGATAGAAAAACTCATTTTAGGATTGTATAGAAGTGTATAACTAAAAGTTAGGTTTTTTGGGTCAAGTCATTTTTTGATGGTCATGTAGGATGACCGTTAGCATTTAATGGCTATATTAATTTCTGGTGGTAGACAATTTGATGGGATTGAATGAAGTGGCCTAAATTATTCAGTAGACATAAATTAAAATGTAGTGACCTAATTGAAAATTGAGTCAAAGTAC
>CAIGRB010056818.1:7996-20164 GCA_903798255.1 Fraxinus quadrangulata
ATTTTTGAGTCATTTTTTATGGGTTTTGTGGGGTAAGTTAGGCACTAAACTTATGTTTTCAATAACTTGTCATCCACAAACTGATGATCAGACTAAAGTAGTGAATAGGACCATGACACAACTCTTGCGCACCTTTCTACTATATCGTTTTCACCATTTGAAATTGTTTATGGTTTTAATCCACTGATACCTTTGGATTTAATATATTTGCTGTGAATGAACGAGGTAGCTTAGATGGTAAAAGAAAGGCCAAGTTGGTAAAGTCACTCCATGAAAAGGTAAGGGCGCAAATTCAGAGTAAAAACAAACACTTCGCGTCGCAAGCAAACAAGGGTCAGAGAAGCATGACATTCGAACCGGGAGATTAGGTTTGGGTACATTTCAGAAATGAGCACTTTTCAGAACAAAGGAAATCAAAGTTACAACCACGAGGGGATGGTCCATTTCAAATTTTGGAGAAAGTCAACGACAATGCATACAAATTGGACCTTCCAGGTAAGTATAATGTTTCAACAACTTTTAATGTGTTTGATCTCTCCCTTTTCGATGCAGGTACAGATTCGAGGTCGAATTCTTTTGAAGTGGGAGGGGATGATATGATCCAGGAATCGAGCCCGACGAACCGAGACCTATTGATTATCGAAGGAGGCTCGATGACATGTTCGAGAGCAAAGCAAGTGAAAAAGGCGATGGGATTGCTCGTTCAAGCTACGGTTGATGACATGGTGATTTTGGCAGAGAATGGAGCAAGTTTTGTGTTGGGGTCGATGGCCAAAACAAGTTTGAGTAAATTGATTCAAGTGAATGAAGACGGAGGCCAAAGTTACTACTATGTGACCGCATAGTAGAACCAGGCATGTAGTCACATGCCTATTTATAAAAGCCAGCAGGGAGCATTTTCATTGAACTATGCGACTGCATGCATAACAACTATGCGGCCACATAGTTAAATCAGGCAGGTGTTTTTTTTCAGTTTTTGGAAACCTCCTAATTGCACTAGAATTATATTCTTATCATAATTTTGTAATCTTTAGAATATTATTCACGATTTTAGCTTTATTTTAGGGCTAGTATAAATTGGATTTTCATTCTTCATTGTAAGAATGAATTACATTGTTGAGAATTAATCGAGAGGCTATTTTGCTTTCAAATCTTGCTCTTCTTAGAACTTTACGAACTTATCAAGTTAATCTTGTGACGTTCAACATCGAGTGTAGATCATGCATTGTGTAATCAAGAGGTCATTCAAATTTTGTTTTGTTTGGTTGTTTGGTTCATTATTCTTGGTTCAAACTCTAAACCAGATTATTTTTTGGGCTTTCTTGGAATCGTCAATCTTTTGCGGGGTTGCGTAGTGATCGTTGCTACGCGATTCTCATCAGGAAGTTTCTGGTCGAGGTACGTAATTTCTATTGAGATGATCCATGTCTATTTAAATACTGTCCTGACCAAATTTTAAGACATTGTGTCCTTGATGAAGAGATATCCAGTGTGCTAAATTTTTGTCATACCCAAGCATACGGAGGCCATTTTTCTATAAAAACGACTTCTGCAAAAATTTTACAATGTGGTTTCTACTGGCACACTTTATTTAAGGACTCTAATAATTACTGTAGATCTTGTGACATATTTCAAAAATTAGGTGCTATGTCCCGGCGTAAAATGATGCCCCTAAATCCCATTTTAGTAATTGAAATATTTGATTGTGGGGGAATTGATTTTATGGGACTGTTTCTACCCTCTTTTGGTTATTTAAGTATTATTGTGGCATTTGACTATGTGTCTAAATGGGTAGAAGCATCAGCTTGTAGGGCTAATGACAATAAAACAGTTGTTAAATTTCTGAAAGAAAATATTTTATCTCGGTTTGGCACTCCACATGTTATTATTAGTGATAGAGGCACACACTTTTGTAACTGTTCATTCGAAACACTCATGAAAAAGTATGGGGTCATTCAAAAAATTTCTACTGCTTATCACCTCCAAACTAGTGGGTAGGTAGAATTGGTTAATAGGGAAATTAAACAAATCTTGGAGAAAATAGTGAACCGTTATCATAAAGATTGGTATTTAAGACTGAACGATGCACTTTGGGCTTACCGTATAGCTTTTAAGACTTCCATAGGCATGTCACCCAATCACCTTATTTTTGGGAAGCCTTGCCATTTACCTCTAGAGCTTGAACACAGGACCTATTGGGCTATCAAACATTTTAATTTCGATATAGAAGAGGGTAGTAAGCTTAGAAAATTTCAATTAAATGAGTTGGAAGAATTGAGGAATAATGCTTATGACAGTTCTAGAATCTATAAGGCGAAAATGAAAACTTTTCATGATAAAAAATTCTTAGAAAAAAATTTGAACAAAATTAAAAAATGTACTTGTATAATTCTAGACCTCACAATCACCTAGGAAAACTTCGATCTAGGTAGACTGACCCTTTTTGTGGTAAAACAAGTTTTCAATCACGGGGCCATTGAAATTGAGGATCCTGACGATGGTAGGGTATTTAAAGTGAATGGGCAACGTCTTAAGATCGTTTATGAACAACAGGTGCCTTTAGTGGAGGATTCTCCTCAGGTATGTTATTCATTTTTCTTTTTGTTTATTAGTTTTGCTTTTATTAATTTTTTTTTCTTGTTTCATTTTTTTTTCGAATTGAGTACTTTTCAGGCTAACTATCATTCCAACCATATGTAATTTACTTTGATATTCAGGTGATACTCTTCCTTTTTTCTTTGGTAGGCATGTTTAGGCCTCGAGGACAATGTCCGGTTTGGTTGTGGGGAACATAGTTTGTTGTGTATTGCATTGCATAAGTTATCATGGAATTTTTTTATTTATCTTACAAAAAAAACCTAAGTGTGTTTTGGTGGGTATTGGAATGGTACTTAGTTGATTCTTGGTGGACGTTACGCATTTCGATGCAAATCGATCAATTTTGAGTTTTCCGCGATCAACATGTGTTTTCAAGTTTAAAAATATTTTTAGGACCAAATTCATGGCATCCACACATTCCTTGTAGTTTAAAATGTGTTTTGAAAAGTTTTGGGGACATTGGAATGACGAGTTGCAAAGTGGATCGAAAATCGAGTGTTTAGTGCAATTTGACCAAAAGCAAGTTTTCAAAGAGTTGAATATGTTCTAAACTTTTTCCATGATGTATATACGCATTATATATATTTGAACTTGTATAACACAAATATCGAGATATCGGGGGTCTCAAATGAAAAAATATTTGCCTTGCTACTAGTCTATGCGACCGCATAGACTAACCAGCAATGCGGTCACAAGTAGGGCATCAGGGCCTAAATTGGCCCTGGACATTTGCTCTATGTGACTGCATCACTTTCCTCTATGCGGTCACACAGAGGAAATGAATGCCCAGAAGTTGTTTTAAAACACACACACACGGACACAAAATATACACATACAAGGCACACCCACACCACTACACACACCACCACTCGACCACTCCTCCTACATAACACACACACACACGCCACAACACATCACTCACACTCACATTTTCTCCATCATTCTTGAACATCAAGGCTAACATCAAGGTATGTTCCTTTATTTTGCCTCATTCTATATAAGTTTTTCATTGTTTTGGAGATGTACCTCTCGAACGAAGTAAGGATATATTTGACTACTATGGGTCAGGTGTTGAGCTAATCATGATCTTAATATGTCGACATGAATTTTCACACGAACACATCGGGTTATGCATATAACAAGTGGAGATTGATTTAATTTGTGCACCATTGTAATTGTTCATTTGTTTGATGATTCAATTACAATCTTGAGACGTGGCATGTTGACAGGCCATGTTTTATGTAGAGTAAAGTTACAATTTTATTTGAGGATAAACAATAGTTCAAGTTTGAGAGAGTTTGATAAGTGCATTTTTACACTTATTTTACTGTCAAAACATGGAATATTGTTGATTAATATGTTGGAATATAGCTTAATTCTATGTAATTTACGTTTTGTTGTACAACGTGAGGAATGTAGCGGGAATAAGGAGAAACAAGTGAAAAAAGGACCAAATTGAAGGAAATGAAAGTTCAATGACCAAATTACAAATATCCAAAAGATGACTCTGAAGGAAAAACGAAGATAGGAAAATTACGAGGTCAAATTGGGCTAAGGAATTAAGCATGGAAAGAAAATGAAGTGGAAAAAGAAGTCACAAAATGAGGAACAGAGTTTGAGGACCAAAATGCAACAAGTGAAAAAGGAAATAAGCTATGCGGTCGCATAGCCTATTCCCTATGTGGTCGCATGATGCCCTTTAGAGAATCCAGGACCCAGTTGGTTGTTCTATGCGATCGCAACTATTACTACTATCCAGTCACATAGTATAAAATTTTGACACGATTCAGTTTCATAATTTACGTCAAACTCTTATGGAAACCAACCTCTTTCACATTTTTTCAAGCCTAGAACGTACTAGAACGGGGGTGGACGCCTCCATACAAATTGTTCTCTAGTTTTTGCTCAAGAATCTCGATTAAGAACTAAAAACCTTGGTGAAGCTAAGAAAGAACTCTATTGGAATTGGTGATTTCTCATCTTTTTATTCACGTAATTCGATTTTTCATTTTCAGACAATTCTAGAATTTAGATTTTATTTTCATAAATATTTTGGGATTGGCTTAATCTTTGCTTGATTTTTTTATGGATTCGGTCATGCTTTTTCCATTTAAGAACTAAACTATTTGCTGAGTTTCGATTTCAATTTTACTTTATTATGGATTGATTACTGCCTTATGCTTTATGTTTATGGTCGATTCTCGATCTTATTTGAATAAAAATATTGCAAATATGTTATAGGAAGTTTAGACTCTAGGATTACAATTGAATTAAAGTGATTTGTAACGTTATATCTTCCGATTAGAGAGTTGGGACGAAGTCCTCTAATTGAGTTATGAAATTGAATAATTTACGAGATTGATCCAATCTAATTGAGGGAATTCATATGCTTCACTACTTCAAAACATTGATTTTTATTTCATTATTTCATTATTTCAAACATTGAATTATTAATTTTATTTGAACAACAAATTCTACTTCACAAACGAGAAAACATCTTTTTTTGTCCTTTGAGCATTTTTCCATCTCCATGTGAAATCGACACCTCAAAACTGTGCTAAAACTACAATGTTATTCTTTGGGCGTAATCAGGTTGCCATAGAGTCCTTCATTAATTTCTCGGAGAATGTAGGTAACCCATGGGCCTCCTATGCATTGAAGGAGGGGTAGGGAGAAATCCCTTTTATGCAACACTTCTTTTAGAAATATGAAGTGTTGTGTCCTTCTTCTGAACTTCTGTGTTTCTTCTTTGTCAGTGGGTAGGGCCTGCTCCCTGAGGTATGCTATGATAGGTTGCATTCAGGAACGTACCCTCAACCCGTATTACCTATTCATTCTTAAAAGTGGTGGGTTTAGAGAGATGTTCTATAGGAACCATTGTAAGTAGCTCAGAGTCTTTTTTACTTGCTAACTTCGAGAGAGCATCAGCATGAGAGTTCATCATGCATGGAATTTGTGCTAACATGAAATTTCAAATGATGGAATGAGGTCCATCACCAACTTCAGCTATACGATTATGCTTTTATCTCTGTCAGTAAAGTTGTCGTTAACCTGGCTAACCACCACTGGGAGTCATTGCTGATAATTAGCCTTTTTACTTACATTTCTTTGGCTAGTTTGAGGCCGGCTAGGAGAGCTTTATATTTTACCACATTATTGGTAGCCTTGAACCCAAACCTTATTGCAGAATTAAGTTTGTGACCTTCCGGGCTTACCAAGGCCACTTTTATCCCTGAACCTGCCTCTCTAGAGGAACCATCAACATACAAGCTCCATGTAGTAGTTCTGATGGCTCCATCACTTCTTCCATTCTAGAAGCATTTGTGAATTCTGGGACGAAGTCCTCAAGTGCTTCGCCCTTGATAGCTATTTTCATATTGAAGACTATATCGAATTCGCTGAGCTCCACAACCCATTTCAACAATCTCCCAGAGGTGTCTGGTTTTTGTAGCACTGATTTCAGTAGGAAGTTTGTTAGAACATGTATAATGTAGGCTTGGAAGTATGGCCTTTGCTTCCTAGAGGTCGTGACCAAGATAAAAGCTAGTTTTTTCATATCTGGGTAGTGAATCTCTATCGTCAAAAGTGCTTTGCTTATATAATAGATGAGCAGTTGATGACCATCCTCTTCTCTTATAAGCACCGAATTGATGGCATTGGTAGATACCACGAAATATAGTTGCAAAGGTTCATCATCTTTTGGTTTCGAGAGGATGGAGTTTGTTCTAAATAGTTCTTTAGCCCTTGGAAGGCCACTTCGCACTCCTCTATCCACTGGAACCTCCTTCCTTCCTTTGAATCCTCAAAGCTGCTACGCATCTTGCAATTCTTTGCACTTCTTTGGGCTTCTAGAGGATCTCATCTCAATTAATGCCTTGATTTTTTTAGGATTTTCCTATTTCCCCCTTTGTTTGACCATGTAGCCTAAGAACTTCTCAGAGGCTACACCAAATGCGAACTTAAGGGGTTCAACTTTATCTTATACGTTCTTAGTATCCAAAAGCTTTGTCTAAGTGCTTTACATGATCCCTTGCTCTAAAGCTCTTTACTAGCATGTCATCTACATAAACTTTTATTGTTTCGTAGATAATGTCGATTTCATTACGAGCTTCTAATATGTGGTTTCGACATTTTTCAACCCAAATAGCATTATCTTGTAGCAATAAAAACTTCCGTCTGTTATGAAGGACGTGTGCTCTTTATCAATTGGATATATGGGGACTTAGTTGTAGCTTGAATAGGCATCCAAGAAGTTTAGCAATTCATGCCTAGCGATGGAATGCGCAAGTTGATCTATTCGTGGAAATGGAAAACTTCATTTTGGCCAAACTTGATTGAGATTAGAGAAATCAATGCATACTCTCCACTTTCCATTATATTTCTTGACAAGGATATAGTTAGAGATCCATTTCGGATAAGTGGCCTCTCTTATGAAGTGATTGTCAATCAGCTTTTTCACTTTGTCATTCAGGGCCTGGTACCTTTTTGGATTGAAAGCCCTCTTCTTTTACATACAGGACAACCTTAGGATCAATTTTTAGGTGATGACATCTAACCTTTGGATCAATGCCAGCTATGTCCTCATACTTCCAAGAAAAGACGTATAAGTTTTTATATGAAAAGCACACTAGCTCTTCCTTAGACCCCGCCTACAATGCTTTCCAACCTACAACGACTTGGAGAGATCCTAGGGGTCCATTAGAAAACTTTCCAACTCCTCAACTGGGGTGGCTTAAGGTTTATATTCGATGACAGAATGATCCAGTTCATCGACCTTAGCCGTTTATTCTACAGGGGCATCTGTCATTCCAAAGACAGCCTATTCTTCAGTGGCATCTAACATTTCGGTATATTTTCCTTGCTCAAGGGTCTACCCTCGTTCAGGGGTGTCATCCACGGCAATATTTACCAGAATTATGTTGAGTTCTTAAGGTTCCATCTTTCTTAGGGAATTCAAGTAACACTCACTTTAACCCATCTGATCACCTCGGACTGTGGCTATACCATTTTCAATTGGAAACTTCATACACATTTGGTGGATGGATATGTCAGCCCATAATTTTTTTAGAGAAGGTCGCCCCACAACTCCATGATAGGTTGAATGGTTATCTACTATCAAGAATTTCATGGAGTGATGGGCTACTTGGGGCTCTAATCCCATCTCCATCGCGAGAGTGATTTTTCTCTTGGAATGATATATCTCCCATGAATTCTTATAGTCGGGAAGACATAGGGGTTAGCTCATAATCCACAACCATTTTATCAAAGGTAGCTCTAATGATTATGTTGATAGAATTCTTGTTATCCACTAACATTCATTTCAAACTGTTACGCTCAACAACTATCTTTACAACTATAGCATCGCAGTAGGGATAGTGCAAACCTACAGCAAATTCATGGTTGAAGGTAATCGATTGTATCTCCCTGTTGTCTTGGGGGTAATTTCTATCGAAAATGAAGCTCTCCATTGGGGAGTTCTTGGCCTTCCTTGCATAGTGGGTTCAGGGGTGGTGGTGATTGGATGAACCCTCTTTACCCTTTTCTAGACAGGGTGGCCTAGCAACATCTCTCCTAAGTCGTTGATTTTACCTAGGAAAGGATGCATCTCTTCATAGACATCTATTGTCCCTTTGATTATCTGGTTGTGGTGCAAGGAAATATCTCTGCAGTCAACCGTGTTGTGGCTATAAGAGTGGTGATAAGTACAATAGATGGGTACTTTATCCCTATTTCTAGGTTCAAAGCTTCGTTATCTATCCCTTCCTTTTTGAGTAGTTCACTAGTTAAGCCTTGGTGCGTGTCAATGCTAAGATTCAACTCTTCATAGGCTAAAGTAGGTACTGTATTTAGCGTGGCTACGGTTAACACCTGTCTTGAATTGAATAAGGTTGACTACTCGACCTGGCGGTCAATTAAGTAGGAGGTAGGGCCTCTTCCTTGTTGTCTTTGAAGATGTGGGAATCGTTAACTGGTCCCATTGTAGTGATCTTTTAGTTCCTTATTGATGATCTCAAACCTAATCATTTTCAGTAGGGCATCATAACTCGTGTAATCCTTATTCTATACATCATTTCAAAAGAAAGAATACATATCTAGCCCTCCCCTCAAGGCTAACAGCGCTTCTCTATCAATAACATGTATGTAGTAAGTCATTTCATTTGTGAAAAGTGACAAGAAGCTTTTCAATTATTCTCTCGATTGCTGCCTTATGTCTTGGAGACTTTGTATAGGCCTTTCACCTTCCTTGCTAGTTGTGAAGCGCTTAAGGAAATCCTTTTTGAAATTTGGCTAGCTTTTGATACTTTCTTTTTCGAAGTCTAGTGTACCACACTTCGACTACCCCTACTTGGAGTCAAGTGAAAGGCTCTACATTTCACTACAGTTGAGGATATCCTTAAACTCTATGGGTTTTAAAGCTGTTGAGGTGCTTTGTGAGGTCATCCCTTCCATCGTACTTCGGGATATTAGGTGGGACGAAGTGACTTAGGTAGAGTCATCTGTCAACCCCTATGAGAAAGCCAAATTTTCATCATCATTATCTAGTTCGCAAGACCTTTGTAGTTCATCAAAATTTTCATCCTTCCCAAATTGATGTCCAGCATGTGGTTGGGATGGGCCTACCTGATTCCTAGCATCATCTCCTCTCCTCTTATGCATATTTCTAGGAGGAGGGTTCGGTGGTTCACGTCCTTGTACATTCTCCTGCCGTGTCGTAAGGCGAGGTGGTTGAAGCTTATTATTAGGTGTTGGAGGTGGCTAGGAATGCCTATTTCTAGGTCCCACTGGACTCATCCTATCAAACACACTGGTAGATCTCTGAGGTCTAGGTTATGGCTCATATATAGGATGGAAGACTTCATCTCCATTGAATGGAGCCTCTGTAGGTCGGCGAAACGCATAATTCGAGAAGGTATCCACACTTACTTCTCTTTGCTGGGGGTTGTCGTGTCCTTCATAGTTGTGAGGTGACATTTGGCTTTGAACCTCATCCTCTTGGGGATAATATCCTCCTTGGGTGCGAAAGGAAAGACTGGCTTTTGCTGTACATAATAGCCCCTTCGAGAGGCATAAGGAATTTACCGACTTCCATGCCATATCTACCTAAGTAGCTCCTACATTGCAATATTCTGTAGTGATATTTCTCATATTTGTGGTCATGGTAGCTACCTTCTGATAAGCCTAGCAGCCAGCCTAGATCCACCTCTCGACCCACCTCATCGATGTTATTGGTAAAACTGATGGTGGGCTGCAGGAATGGCGTGTAAAGGTTTCCCTTATTCAGAGTGTTCCCTGGTCCTTCAAGGCACTGATTCTTCATTGTCCAACTCATTCTGACTTTTCTTCAAATGTGACTCTTCTGATGATTTTTTATCAACAAACGATATTCATTTTTAAAGGAACAAACAAAACTTTTCCAAAATGGTTTCTCCTAGGGTTTTCAGGCGCTCATTCTTCGGGAATAGCTCATTTTCTTCAAAGGTAGAAAACCCACCCAAAATATATTTTTCAATCAGCATTTTCCACGGGTTTCTCATGGTTGAATGTGTATGTGTTTCCTACAGACGGTACCAATCTATTGACCTCATTTTTTGTAAGGATGACGTGGACAATAGATATCGGGCCTACTCGCATCCACGCAAGCAAGTTCCAACATGTTTTGTCCAGAAACTTGGTTGGACGACGTCACTGTATATAGACGTGGAAGATGCTCTTAGATGTGAGACAAAAATGTTCAGACATCGATGGTATATTTATAAGAGGTTGCATACTAATAATCAACCATAAACATCTCAATCAAAGCAAGATGATACAAACTAAAGAAAATAAGAATTTGAAATAAGCTAGATAATATCGAGAATAACTTTTAAGTGTAAAAAGTTGCATTAGATTAAAATGTTACAAGAGTTGGAATTTAAAGAGTTTTGATCGAAGTGAAAATCGTTGGATAAGAACCACGTGTCTTCATCTCCTAGGTCGAAATATCATATCACTAGCCGCTACTCATTTAATACATTGACAATGGGTCAACCATCCTACAACCTAGGCTGACAGACTTGACATTCATTATAACAAATGTCTCATTAATCATTCCTAAAGATCGCCTACACATTTTTTAAAAGCCTGTGAGAGCTTCGGAGTGGAGGACTTTGGCACGGAGAGCTTCGAAGTGGAAAGATTTCGAAACTTTTCTTTGACTTGGCCACTCTGACTAGTCAGGGGCTTTGTTGACTTTCGGTCAACTTAACTTATGCCTCCACGTGGACTACTATGTAAGCTTAGTTTGAAGTTTCGGTGATGAGGTGTAACAAGCTTTATTATGGTACTCCTTACTTACAAATTACTCGTATGGAAATGATCAAAGGAATTCAAGGGCATGGATATTAGGATGAGCTTGTAGTCCCAATTATCGAACAGCCCATGAAAGAGAGCTCATCGAATCTCGCACCGAAGCAGTGTGGCTTCTTGCTTCTCTTTTATATGTGTGCCAAAACGTAAGTATTTGAGTAACAGTAAGAATTATTTCGTTGAATTGTGGAAAAGACGTAAAGCAGACTGCAATGGTATATTTCATCAACCCCATACTAATGGCATATAACTCGTCTGAGCAAAATTTCAGCTTATATCATCACCCTTACAATTCAAATATAAAGTTACGAATGCATCGGGGCTTCCCAACAATTTATTCTTAGTGCCTAACAGATTGGATTTTTTGTAACTCTTTTGATGCATGTGTTTTCCTCTGTTTACCAAGCTTGTTATTATTTTGGATTAGTACCATTACGTTCGAATACTTTACAAGACGATGCTGAAATGTTAAAGCCTATATGGATCAATTTTTGGATATTGAAACATTTCCTTGGTGCAATGATCGGAAAGGCCTAGCTTGTTATTCCTCACCTACCACTTTATCGACGAATAATTGATGATTTCCTTACCACAAAAATATGTTACAACTGGTTCCTATGGTGATCTTTCCATCTCGGCAGTTCTATTCGTTTTACCTGAACTCAACTGGCCATATGAAAATGGAAACAAACATATATCATTTGCCACTTTCATTCTCTTAAATTTTACAATATACAATTTAATTTCCAAAGGCTGCATGTGTTTTTTGCCTTGCATGCAAGTAGTATGTACATTGTTAATTAACTAAAAGCAAAATGTAAGTTTCTACTAGAGTTGAGACTTGAAGTGAAGTTTGAAGATGAGACCCTAGATGTAGTGTGATAGCCACTGTTTGAATGACAAAATAAAGAATTGCATTGGAAAAGAACTAAAAGCAAGTAAAACATAATGATTGTAAAAGAAATGGAGAAGAATGTGATTGAACAGAAAGATTGTCACTGTACAAAACTAAGGGTTTCTATAATTTGGCCTTTAAAGACTTTCGGAGACCATGTTTCCATGTCTCCAGTAGTAGCATTCTTCCATGAAAAATAATTTTTAATCCTTGTTTTGTAGATCAAATCTGATGGAATTTTTGAGCAAAGAGGAAGAGTGAAAAAAAATGATCAGAACATTACCATGCCATTACCGGCTGCCATCAAATATATTACAAAAGTTTCTACC
>CAIGRB010056825.1:1393-12388 GCA_903798255.1 Fraxinus quadrangulata
GGGCATTAGTTAATCCAAACGGCATCACCAAAACTTCATAATGGCCATATCGAGACCTGAAAGCAGGCTTTGGTATATCTACATCTCTAATTCTGAGCTGATGATACCCGAACGCAAATCAATTTTCGAAAATACTGAGGCACCTTAAAGTTGATCAAATAAATGCTCAATGCGGCGTCGGGAGTACTTATTCAACTGTCTATAGTCAATACATAATCTCATTGTACCATCTTTCTTCTTTACAAATAAAATATGTGCTCCACATAGGGATACACTGGTTCTAATGAAACCCTTATCAACCAAATCTTGTAACTGTACCTTTAATTCCTTCAACTCTTTCAGAGCCATCTGATAAGGTGCCTATGAAATAGGTATTGTCCCGAGGATCAAGTCAATAGAGAACTCGATCTCCATGTCTGAGGGTAATCTCGGAAATTCTTCTGGAAAGACATCAGAAAAATCTCGCACAATTAATATATCATCAATTTCCAGCTTAGTGATCTGACTATCAATCACATGAGCCAAATATGCATGAAACCCTTTTTGAGCATTCGTCAGGCAACCAGGACAGATATCACAAAAGATGGTAACATTCTGCGCTCTCCAGTGGAACAATTTCAAGCTTTCGTGGACATAATGTTTAGATAGAAAATTCATCCCCAAAATAACATCAAAATCATAAATATCCAGTGGAATAAGATCTGCTTTCAACTCATGATTGTTCACTCTAATCCCACAATCCTTATATACCCGATTAGCTAAAAGTGAACCGTCTATGGGAGTCGCTATTACCAATTCACTATCTGAAGGCTCTGACATCCAATCAGCATAGATTGTAGAAATGCTCATTCTTTAATTGATTCGGGTTCTACACATTCCTTTATTTCTCATAGCTACCAAGTATATGAGAAAGAAAGGAATGTGTAGCACCCGAATTAATTAAAGAACGAGCATTTCTACAAACAAATAGATAACATACTCACTACTACATCTGGTGCATCCTCTACCTCCTACTAAGTCATAGCAAACACTTTACCTTGAGTCTTGGATCGACCTACCTGGGCTCCCTGTGTAGAAGCACTATCATTAGCAACATTAGGTTGTGCATCCCCTGTCGACCCTGCTGATGTAGCTATCTGATCCTGGTTCTGCCTAGTCGTAATGATCCCTGGCTCAGAAAATACTATCCGCGATGCTCCAATCTGCTAAGATCGGGCTGGACAATCTTTCTTTATGTGTCCTATCTAACCACACTAGTAATAAACTCTAGCTCCTCTGAGATACTTATCTAGATTAAACCTTCCACAATACTAGCATTGTGGAAAGCTAAGGTGATTAGAACCCTCATTTTGCCTCACTCTCTAAAATCTCTGTGTAGAACCCTGAACATGAGAATGACTCCCCACCAACTGTTATATAGAACTTTGACTATGGCGTGATCCTTGACTAGACCCAAAACTCCGAGACTTAGATTTTAAACCGCCAAAGTTAGTGACACCTAGACAAAATCCTTTTCTGTTCTTCTTGGACCTTTATCTTGAAGTTCTTATCTGACTACTACTACCTCGAAAGGTCATCTGTGCTCCTTGATTATGTCATTCTTGAATGGCTGCCTCAACCTTAACGCTACCTCTACAACATACCAAAATTTTGATGCCCATGAGCAATAACCATAGGCCAACTATTCGCTCTCAATCCTTGCTCGAACCGCCTACACCTATCTCTTTCCCCAGCAACTAAAGCACTGGCATACTTGGACAATTCTTCAAACTTTACATGGTATTCAGCAACCGGCATAGACCCCTAAACCAATCTTAAAAACCTATTTTGTTTCGCACCACGATAAAATGGAGGATAGTATGTTTCATAGAATGCCCCCCGAAAATAGTCCAGGTGATAACACTAGGATCTGAATATTGACATCGAAACAAAACCCAACAATCAGTACTCTTCCATTCAATAAAAATACAGAAAGGCATAATTTCTTATCTTCTAAACATTCCATCACATCAAATATACTCTCCAAAGTCTTCATCCAGAGTTCAGCATCAACTGGATTAGATGTAACCATAAAACATTTCTCCCCAAATTTCATAGCCTTCTCAATAGAGTTATCTCTATCGACATTGGGTAGAAAGGAAGCAATAGCTACAACTAGTCTGTCGGTGACAGGGTCAGGTTGCACCTGAGATTGGTGAACTAATTCTTCGGCTCCACTGGCCACTCCAACATGTGCTCCCTCAGGAGCATCACGAGCTTGAGATAATTTTTGTTTATTTAGGATGGATGGATATTGATTATGCTATTAGGAAAGAAGAACCACCTGAAATCACCAATGCCGTACTGCAACAAACATCGCGCTTTATAAAAATAGGAGCGATCTAATGGCCTCAACGTGATGTTCGTAAAGACTAAAATTTTTGCTGCTATACATGGTTCCATCGATCAGCAAACAAGGTCCAAGACTTGATAAAGTTCATTGATGATCAATCATCATTTTAGATAAGGTATTAGAAGCACTATTATAATAAAGTTCTCATCCTCAGAGTTTACCTATGTTAAAAGTGTGGGCGAGCACATCGGGCAGAAGAAAGACATTACGGCCCAACTTAAGAAACTCGAGGTTGAGATGCGACACGACCCCATCTCGAGTCACCCTAGTGGACCCAAACGTGCCGTGCGCCGATAATGAATTCCAGCTGGATGCTGGACCCACCACCAAGGCCACATAGACTATTCTACGATTGATTAACTATTCAATGACTACAATGTTTTTTATAAAAAATTGGACAGAGTTTCCCTTATAAATTAGACCAAACCAACCTAAAAATCAATGAAAAAAACCTCATATAGACATTAATACCAAATATTTTGGGAACCAGCAGTTCCACTAACAACTAAATCAAAATGAAAACTAAAATCGACTGAGCACTTCTATTACAAAACATCAATTGTAACAATTGTAACAAAACATCATGTCTACATGCACGCATTACAACAATTGTAACAACCAATCGACTAAGTGCACGTCAAACAAAATATTAGACCAAGTGTTTAATAACATGAGTCCCCAATTATCCATTACATACTATGATATGGTTACGATATGCAACTACATGATGGGTAACCAGGCTCTTGACTTCAGCAGGCTTTCCAGGTATCTCAAATTCAGCAGCTTCCTAATTGGAAAAACATGACAAAATATAAGAGCTTGTAACTAGGTGAGTGGATAGTTCGCAAATACCAATACTTTTTCCATTTATTCATATTCACTAAAAAATCTGGTTCATTATTTTACAGCTTTAAGAAAATCTAAATTCTGATAATTTCTTTTAGAACTTAAACATGCTAAAATTATAGAATTCTTACACTTTATTCTGAATAATCAACTGTAAAATATATCGAGTATAGACAATCTGGTATCAACATAAATCTGTGTAAAGCTGTCATTTCTGTAAGTTAAAATCGTATTTCTGTAACTGAATAAGCTAAATTCTATATTTTGAAATGAACTATTATCTGGTATTTGAAAATCTGTGAATCTACAACTGAATAAACATAATATGATATACTAAATAGTCACAGTAAGAAGTGCCCAATGAATAGTTTTACACATGTTCAGAGTAATCTCGATGTACAAGGTAAAGCCATTCAAATATGATAATCTGATAATTTGGTCATACGTACGTAGAGCTATCTCAAAGGCTAATCACCCTAGTACACGGCCCAAAGCCTATTTGTCTATGAGAGGGGGTCCTAAAGACTTCTGATAATCTACTCACACACAGTAAAAACACATTCACATCAGTACAGAGCAGGTAAAATCACTTAATCTGGTCATACACTGTGAAAATACATTCACATCAGTGTAGAGCGGGTAAAATCAACTGGGTACTTTCTAATAGTTTTAAAATGACTTTAAATATACTGAAATATGTAATATGAATATAATATGTTAGGGAAATGATTTCATTGAACTGGATTTAACTTTAAAAGAATTGACTATAAAATACGTTTGATTTTAGAAATCATGCGATCAAATCAAATATAGGAAATAATTTCTAAAATAGCATAAATTTAATAATTATTTATTTAGAAAAATAAGCTTTTCCACTCACAAAATACGAACTACAAGCTAGACTGGCTGATAAACGTTTCCAATCTCCTCATCACCATCTAAAATTCTATATGAATAATTAATTTAACACCCTCCATATTAAGTAGTCTTAATATTACAAGCTCCTAAAACTTAATTCCTCGATACTTGAATAAATCTCCTAAATTATTCCTTTAATCAATTGGAACTAATTCTACCTACTAATCCTTTCACTAGCATGTAATTTATAAAAATAACTTCCATCCCAATCATAAAAATAATTATCCATCTTCCATCTAGTGAAAACTTGAAATCATACTTCCACTAATTAAATTTCCATTTTGTTCCATAAATACGTACTTCCAAATAAGTATTTCATCATCACAATCATTTCCACCAAATATCCTTCATTCAAGAATGTAAATAAAAATTCTAAGGTTTGCCAAAAATGGGGTTTCTTACCTTAATGTAAATGGAAGGTAATCAATCAAGAAACTTGAACTAACAATGGTACTCCTTCAACTTAATCTGAAAATTAAACTAACAAATTAAAATCCTAGAGATTCAACATAAATTATTCCTTTATCTCTTGAAAAAATGAGAAAATTTAAATAGCCAAACGTACCCTTCTTTTCTTCTTTTCCTCTTCGTTCTTTGTTCTTCTTCTTATTCTTTTCCTTTTTTCGTTTATTTTTCCTCTCTTTTTCTTCGGTCTTCAGCTCTCAATTTCCAGCCTCTATTAGGTTTTTAGCTTTTGCATGTGTGAGAATGGAAAATGGGTAAAAAAATGCTTATGAACACTAAGACACAAATTGCCAAAGAAGTCCTCCATCTTTCATTTGAGACCATATAAATCCTTACATTTTAATACTTGAAAAGTGAATTCCCAACTTAAAATTGTATCCATTTTAAACCCCTCATATATTATCCTTTGAAAAAATAAACCCCAAGAAAATAATTTTCTTCATTTAAGTCCTCTTTGACTATGACTTTGACAATTTCACTTTTGATTAAATAAAATGGGTTGTAACAAGATGTCTGAATCTTTCATTGTGCACTACATCTTGAATACAACTCGTGGAATGGAAAGATTCAAGCTAGTTAGAAAGGAAAAGGTAAAATACCACCCTAACCTGATATTAAGAAAGTGGCCAAGTGTTACTTCTATAAGAAGAAGGGACATGTGAAAAATTTAAGAAATGGCTTGAAGATAAAGGGTATGCAAAATCTAAGGAAGTCAGTTGGAAGTGAGCAAAATATCTTATCCGAAAATAAAATGGGCTCACATTTGGAAGCTATAGGAATATGCGTTTAATTTTAAGTAGTGGGTTTATTTTGATATTAGATAGGACCTTTAATATTCCAAAAACTTTATGAAACTAGATCTCTATTTCTAGATATATACTTTTGGGATATTTCTTTAATTTTTCAAACACGTCATTTGATTTATTATATAATTTTGATTGTTGGGAATGGAATTTTGTTTGTTCGTCTTTATCGTATTAATTTACAAAACAATATCACTTATAGTTCAATGCATGTTCACACTAGCACTAAAAGGTGTAATATTAACAAAGACTGCTCTATGTTGTGGCACCAGAGATCAGGACATATCTCTATGGAAACAATTAAAAGATTGGTAAATGATTGGGTACTTAGTACTCTAGATTTCTCTAATTTTGACACTAGTGTGAACAACAAAAAGGGAAAAGAGACCGACAAGTTTAAGAAAGGTTCCAACAAGAGTTGGGACATAATAGAAATCATACATACTTATATATGTAGTCCAAACATAAACTCACATGGTCAAAAATATTTCATCACCTTTATTGATGATTACTTACGATATATGTATCTCTACTTCTTCATAATAAAAGTGAAGCATTGGATACCATCTTTCCAATTAAACATTCGCACATAAGATTTTGGGGTATTACATAGACAAATTGTCTCTTCAAATATGTTGCCTCCACGACACAGTCATATTAGGCAGTATTGAGATTGAGTTAGGCCAAACAAGGGCAAGCAGTCCAAATATATATAGACAACTCTACACTTTGAGTAAGTAGTTTGGAACGTAAAATGGTTTCAACATCGAGCAAGAGGGAGACACAAACATTGAGCAGCTGACTAATGAACCAGTTTATGATGAATCAATTTTAATTTGCTACAAAAATTATTTAATTTTACGACTCAAAATACATGAATGTAGATAGATTAATAAGGTGGGAACAACAAAGTCAAAAAAAATTGAAATGCATCCTGCATTGCAGTCAATTACACCAAGTCCTCAATTCAACAAACACCTTATAACAAAATCAAAAACTCATTTAGGCTACTGATCAAACAACTTTACACCATATTTGAAAACCCATTCATGCAATTTATCCAACACCTTATACCATATTCAAATCTTACATGCAGCACCTGTAGCTAGCAAAAAACACACTACGATTTCTCTTCTCCAATCACTTCAGCAGAATCCCACGAGTTTTTCTTGTCGAAAAGTGAATTGGTGACGTGGGAGGCTTGTTCTTGGGCATTGATGAGTTGCTCCATCTCTCTTGTTAGAATTTGGGTATGACTTGAATTCTTTGTTGAATTGAAGAATTCTAATTGAAGTGCACGTCAAGAGAATTTTAGTTTCAAATGCTATTGGATTCCTATATCAAGTCGAAGTTCTATTTTGGAAGCCCATTAAGAGTTAAAAATTGGTATTGGACTTGAAGAAGAGTTTTGGAGAAAAATACTATTGAAAATTTTGTGGTCGAGACCCGCGCATAGGCGCTGGGTTGCTGATTTACAAGAGCAAGGTTGGCGCCCGGGGTGTGCAGCCTTGTCACCACCTATATGTTTCGGAATTTTTGCATTTTTCTCTCCTTTTTTCGTTTTGGACTCAGTTTTTTAGCATCATACTTCATCAACAACTCTAGTAGAAACGTTTTGAAATTTCCTACATATTCCCTATAAATATTAAGCTCTTCTATAAATTTTAATGTGTGAGAATAGTATGAGAAAAGTGATTATTAGCTTTTAGGATCATTGTAATATTTCTCCACCTACATTATTTGTGGTGCAATAAAATCTCCTAATTCATCTGTCGTTTTGTTTTGTCTTCTTATATTTTTTTTGTTTATGATCAAATACTTCACATTTTACCATATAATTTCAACATCTCAATATCAAGTGGTATCAAATAATACGTGATCCTTGAATTGCCAATAATTGGTATAAGAGATTTTGGGCATAATTAACACAACAAGTGGTATTAGATCTTGGTTCAGCAGTTCCACAGAGTGCAATGTTTGATTTGTTCGAGATTTTTTATTTTTGATGACTTCCATGAAGTATGGCATTTCGCTTTTGGATCAGAACACTACATTTTCGCTATGGTAGGTTAAGATGAGTGCAGTAGTTTCACAACAGGATTTGGATGATACGTTGCTAGGACTTGACAAGATATCCACAACTTTTACTGCAGAGGAGAACTTACGAAATGTTAAGAAGGTTGTTTCTCACATTCATCTTCTTTTATTGAATACTATTCTTCAAGACATTTTGAAGGAGGGTTCAGTAGCTAATTTATGGTTAAAGTTGGAGCAATTGTGCATGACTAAAAGTTCGATAAGCACGTTGCATCTCAAGCAGTATTTATACTCTCATCGAATGGTAGAAAGAGGATCATTGGAAGATCACCGTGCTGTATTTAAAGAAATCGTCATTGATTTGGAAACTTTAAAAGTAAAGTATGATGAAGAAGATTTGGCCCTGATCCTATAGTGTTCATTTCTGACTTCGTTTTTTTTCATTTAGAGACACAATCTTGTATAGTCGTAATACTGTCACCATTGAGGAGGTGTATCAGATTTGTAACTTCTAGAAGAACAAGGGGCACATGAAGAAGGATTGCTACAAATTGCAGAATAAAGAAAGGTTGGCTACAAGTCGATATGGAAACCAATCAGAGACTTCGGTAAATCAGACCTCGCAAAGAACATTGTAAGTGAGAAAGATCTCTTGACTATTTCTGACATTGAGTCTAAACTAGAGGACGATTGGATTCTGGTTTCAGCATATGTGTTTCATATGTGTCCTAATAATGATTTATTTATTACATATGAAACCATTTCAAAGGTGTTGTGGTTATAAAAAAAACACCTTGTCGGGTTGCTGAAATTGGTACAGTCAGATTGAAGCTATTGGATGAAATAATAGAGCACTTGACCAGATTTGACATGTTCAAGAAGTATCTCATCTCGTTGTCTATCCTTGAATCAAATAGTTATGAGTTCTTTGGTGGAGGTGAAACTTTGAAGGTTTGAAAGGGTGCCCAAGTTGTATTGGACGGACATAAAAGGTCTGAATTATACATCTTTTAGGGTCATGCAGAATCTAGAAGAGTCAATCAACACAGGTTCAATACCATGGTGGACATTCAGTTTGGTATAATACATTTAGGAACTCGTAAAAAGAATATAGCTTAGTGGAGTTCAAGACATATTGATAATGCCGCTTTGCCACCATCACCTATGGTACCATTATATTCTAGTGCTAGGGATAGACCCAGTGGAAAAAGGTACGTGGATGCAGATTTTGTTGAGCATGCTTTCAACGTAGTTGAAGGTGTACAATCTAACAAGTGGTCTTCTTTAAAAAAGATTTGGGTTTCATTATGCTTTGAGGTGTGTTACAGTCCAGTTTAATGAATTTTAAAATCATTATGATTTTTTGGGAATTTGAGGTAATTCTGTAGAGTAATGCTTGGATTCATTGGAAGTGGTGGAGTATTTTGTATTTGATTGGAGAAATCAGTTTTGGTTATTGTTGATTCCTTGCAGATGTATTTTCTTTACCGAGTGGATAATAGTTTGGAGATTTTTTCGTTTTAGTGAAATTCGTGTCAAGGTGGAGATTTTTAGAATTTGGGTGTGACCCGAATTCCTTGTTAAAGTAATTGAATAATCATAATTGAAGTGTATGTCAAGAAAAATTTAGTTTGAAATACTATTGGAGTCTTATGTCAAATTGAAGTTCTATTTTAGAAATCCATTGGGAGTTGAAAATTGATATTGGACTTCAAAAAGAGTTCGAAATGGAGAAAAATAGTATTGAAATTTTTTTGGCCGACACCGATGGCTAGAGACTAGGTTGCTATTTTACAACAGCGGGGCTGGCGCCCAAAAAAAGTGATTACTAGATTTTAGAATCATTATAATATTTCTCTATCTTCATTATTTGTGGTGTAATAAAATATCATAATTCCTTTATTATATTTTCTTGTCTTCTTTTACTCTTTTGCTTGTGATCAAATACTTCACATTTTGCCATATAACTTCAATATTTCAATCCGGTGGTTGGTTTCATATCATGTGGTATCGAGCAATAATGAATCATTGAATTCCCAACAATTGGTATAAAAGATTTTGTGCATAATTAACACAACACTTATTCTGGTCCTCATAACATTGGCCACCAAAAATACAAATAAATCAGACGGTAAATTCAATCACAATCACAAACTCAGACATTTATGTATGTATATATCCTTGGAGGTAGGATTACCAGATGCAGTGCCGAAGGACCAAAGCTAGAATCTTGATGCCAAGACTCTTGTCTCTCCACATTTCAGTCCTTCGTATTTTGCTGGGATGTCACCTATACAATATTTTTTAATTTAGTGCATGAAGAGTTGAAAAAATTATTGCTTGTTAATTTTTTTTGGACATGATTTTGGATGATTATTAAAAATCCAAAATCTCTATAGTGTAATTTTTGCAATTTTTCTCAATCCAAAAAATTGGCAATTGGTGAATTTTATCTTCTCTCATTTTTTCACCCAAAAAGACTATATAGCACAAATCCATATTATAAAATCTTTATTTAATAATGAAAAATAAATTTAACCACCCTTGATGAATAAACTAAAATTACACTAATATCCATGAAAATACTCTTTCACAAAAAATATTGAAAAATACCAAATGATTCACTCTATCGTTTGCATGTAAGGAACAATTTTCTATCTCAAATAACTACAAATATTAATCAATAGATTGGCACAAATAAAATTACATTATCCGAACAATTTGAAGCGGATATTTAATTTCAACATTACACAATCAGCTAAATTTAAGTTCTTAAAAAAACTGCGAAAATGACATTCTTCTATTGATCAAAGATCTTCACATTTTGCCCACGAGTGTAGATCCAGCAACTTAGCCATTAGATTTACTCAATCAGGTGCCTTGAATATTTTCGAACTGAATCTACATGTTGGATGAGTCACCTAAAGGAAAATCCAATGGTTGAGGATCCGATTGTGGTAATATATTATCAAGATCAAGCCATTCTATTGGAGGAGAAGGTAAATCCATTTATAGGATCCAATTGTAGTAATATTAATTGTTAATATTGACTTAGATTTTAATCAACTTTTTAAACTGAACCAAATAGGGGCTTAATCTATCCTCGATCCCCCTCTGTAGTAATTTCAATGTCTAACCTAATATCTTGGATCGCCCTTTAGTTTACTAGCTTGAGTCCTTTTGTTCATATAGATAGTGACTATAAATAAAACGCTCCCTACATACGTCATGTATACTTTTACATTTCTACGATCTCATGGTAGTTGTGTTAATCTCAAATGCCCACCTTGCGTATGAACTTTCATATCTCGGGAAGATTTCTCAATGCATTATGGAAGTTATTTTATTAAGTGTGTGCAATTTTCATATGATTTTTTTATCTCCTTGTAATTTTGTTTATGTTTTCATTCAACAATTTATGCTTGATCGCTAACGGCCAGCAGAGTGTGAACAATTCGTGGATGAGAACATACCAAAACTTACCAACATATTATTTATGAGAGGGGTTCAGGACAAGAATAGTACTTGGATATA